>CM076847.1:136302335-136511175 GCA_039519185.1 Astragalus membranaceus | reverse complement strand
TAGATCTGAGATCCTGTGCTCCAACTGTTTTGAATCTTGTTTTTCAAAAAGCTTGTTTTTTTTCAAAATCATATCTATATTTTTTAAAAGCTTTCAAGCAACCTCAACTTCTATTGTTATATCAATTTTGAAGTGGTTGCAAAAGCAAGATCATCCCTCATCTTATAGAGCATCTATAATATCCTAAGATCACTCATCTCTCTCAGTTTCTAAACTGACACATTACTAAGAAGTGATTGGATCCATAGATCTCAATTGTGTAATTCTTATTTTGTTCTAGTGGTTATTTTGAAATCCTGGGCTTTGTACTTGGGTCTCTCAATCAAGGGATTGAGTTGGTGTTTTGAAATCCTGGGCTGTGTACTTGGGTCTCTCAATAGGGTTATTGAGTTGGTTTAGAAATCCTTAGCAAGAGTGCTTGGGTTCTCAATTCAGGGGAATTGAGATTCGCTTATATTGGGGTCGACTGTTTGTATCAAACTCTCTTCAATATAGTGGTTACTAAGTCCAAGGGTTGAAAAGCCTAAGGCCGAGGACGTAGGGGTTTTATCCCGAACCTCGCTAAATTACTGTGTCTATCTCTCCTTTCTATCTCTTTATATTTTGCACTTTATTTGCTTATAATATTATTATCATATACTTGATATAACTGTGCAAATATATCATATTGTAATCTTATCCTGATCTCTCTATATCCTTCTTCTCATTATCTATTTTATTGTTGTATACAATATTGATCTGTCCATTCTACTCCTCTTCTCCTTCTATATTGGTCAAATATTATTATTCCGCATTTAATCCAAACCAATATCGAAAAAGTTTTTTAAATTGAAAAAGAATCCATTAATCACCTATAACCTTATTCACCCCCCCTCTAAGGTTACTTTATAGACTCTCAAGTCTAACAAGTAGAACATTGCTAAATTGATAAAACAAACTAAATCCGAGAATTAATAGCACTAGATTTACATCTCTATTAATTAATTACTGTCATCATCATTTGGAATACTAAATGATTTTAAAAGGAAATTCTTTATATGTCATGTGGTTGATTTTGGGATTTCATTATCAGTCTTATCAACATTCAAACAGTTATAACCTGACTATGATACATTACAAAATGATTCGGGTATGGATATGCACAAGAATAAAGAAAATCACAAAGCACAATTGTAAGGAATGAGAGGAAGATTATTTTACGGGGAAATGGTAGAATGACTTGGTTGAGGTTGACAAAGTCATTACTTAGGTATATTTATCTTGAAGGTAGAATGACATATCCATTAGGAACTGGATTGCACTATCAATATTTAGTTTCGTTCTAAACCATTTAACAACTATTAATGTTTACTTTTGTAATTTCAATATCTTAGACATTGTAATTTTTTAGACTTACGGTTATATTTTGATGTTTTGTCTTCAATTTATTACTTTTATTACTCTTATGTTATTGATTAAGAAAAAACACCATTATGAACAACCTCTTTTTTATATCATGCATTAATAAAACTAAGATGGAACTTTATTTATTATATCATTGTATAAAAAATATTAATTTTATATGGGCAAAATTCACAAATAAATGTTGTATAAATTTTATTCAATTTCATAATTTGACCATATATAAATTTATATTGACTCCCATTTATTTACCTCTTAAAGGCATTGGTTTTCTTTTTTTATATTACAGAAATCGGGCTAACTAAAAATCAAACCACGTAATGCGGATGCAAGAGTATCTCACTAGTTTTAAGGGAAAGGATCCTCACAATTTCTTTTGGAAATGGAATTCTCCATCTCCTTGCTTATACATGATACACGTGGCATTGATAAATCCAACAGTTCAGATGCAATTTCATGATATTGAATTAAATTTTCTTAAAAAGAAAAAAAGAAAAGCATGGTCAAAGAAGACCACCATTGAACATTTCATGATATTGAATTAAATTTTCTTACCAAGTGGGTGTGGCACAAGTTGTAAGATGCTTTGGGCCCTTAAACATTTGGTCAGGGGTTCGATCCCATCCCTGGCTGATGCGTATGGAGAGACATCGCTTGGGAGAGGTCAGCTCCTTAAATGGATCTCCGGTACCTCGAAGGATTAGGCTCCCCAGTCGACGTGGAGGATACGGGAAACCAAAAAAAAAGAAGACCACCATTGAACATAAGCCCTCAATCTCTGAATGCAAAATAGTGCCTTCTTAGTTGCCACTGCATCGCCGCCATCCTGCCGCAGAATCGCCACTGTCCAGCCATAGAAACGCTGCCACTCTACTACTACAACTTCTCCAAACAATCAAAGAAGGTCTGACTTGTTTTTACTGTCAAACTCAACCACTGTATCGCTACTGCCACTGTAGCCCCTTGTTTTTCATCATCCATCTGTGTTTTTATTTCACAACTAGTACTATACCCGTGCATCCGCACGGGCCGATCGCGTTACGTGACACGATTACCTAAAATAGAAACGTTAATTTGAAATCTCATTAATCTAAAATCAATTGTAAAATATAGAGGATGACTTGCATACGCACAGGTGTTGTCGTGTTATTTTTATGAATGAATTTAGACAGTATTTGAATAGTCAGAACATTACCCCGTGAAAATAAAGAAAAATTTAAAGTAGATAAAAAAGGAGTTTCAAATAAAAATTGATAAATATTAAAACTAAAAATGTAAAAGTATCATTTAAAAACAATATGTGCATTTATCCCGTGTGTTTTTATATATTAGTGCAGTGTTTTTTTTATATATCAGCATTGTTCCCGTGTTTTTTTTTATAAATCGGTGCAACTATCCCGTGTTTTTATATATATCATTGCGATTATCCCTGTACTTTTTTATATATCATTGTAGTTGTCCAGTGTTTTTTTATGTATCAGTGCAATTATCTCATAGTTTCAATTGATTATTTGAGTTGATTAGTAGATTATTGTAGATAGTAAAAGATAGATAGTAGATTATCAATAACAAATATTTATCCCGTGTTTTTATATATCAGTGACAATTATTTGTCCTTTTTAGGTATTATTGACAAATATTTGTCACGTGCGTTTTAAATATTAATCAGTTTAAATAATCATTAAATCTTATTGGTTTTTTAGATAGTAGGTTTATAGTAGTCTTCAAAAATTATAATTATCAATGGCAAATATTAATCCCGTGTTTTTTTATATATCACTGCAGTAATCCCGTGTTTTTTTATATATCAATGCAGTTATCTCAGTTTCAATTGATTATTTTAGTTGATTAGTAGATTATAGTAGATCATAAAAGTTAGATAGTAGATTATCAATAAGAAATATTTGTTTTAAATATTAATTGGTATAAATTTATAGTAGATATAAATCTCGTATTTTTTTATATCAGTGCAATTATCTCGTAATTTCAATTGATTATTTTAGTTGATTAGTAGATTATAGTAGATAGTAAAAGAGAGATAGTAAATAATCAATAAGAAATATTTGTTTTAAATATTAATCAATAGTTTTAATAGTCATTAATTCTTATTGTTTTTTAGATAGTAGGTTTATAATAGTCTTCAAAAAATTAATTATCAATGACAAATATTAATCCCGTGTTTTTTTATATATCATTGCAGTTATCTCGTAGTTTCAATTGACTATTTTAGTTTATTAGTAGATTATAGTAGATAGTAAATTATCAGAGGTGATAGTAGATTATCAATAAGAGTATAAATATATTTTGGAGAGAAAAATTAAAATTTTAAGGTGATAATTTTTTCTAAAAAGGTGATAGTTAAAATTTTAGTAGAGTAGTGTTTGTATAAATTTAGAAATTTAGTTAAAAAACTAAAGTGAAGTGATAAGAGAAAAAATAAGAATTGTTTATGGGAAAAATAAAAGTAAAGTAAAAAGAAAAAAAGAAAGAAAGAGAGTGTAAGAAAAAAGTGAAAAGGATTGGTAAAAAAAAAGTGAAAATGAGTAAAAAGAGTGTAGGAAGAAAGAGAAAAAAAAGAAGAAAGAGAGTGTAAGAAGAAAAAAGTGTTAAAAGAGAAGAAAGATAAAGTGAAAATGTTCGAGAAAGTGAAAAATTGTTTTTGTTTTTCACTAAGTCAATTACATTTTTATCCTTAATTAGTATAGGTGTCACCTTTTCCAAATGTCTAAATTGGTAAAATCATATGTGGTGAATTGGTATAAATTTATAAATTTATATGGGACAGGTCGGCCCCTTAAATGGATCTCCAGTACCTCGAAAGATTAGGCTCCCCAGTCGATGGGGAGGATACGGGAAACCAAAAAAAAAGAAGACCACCATTGAGCATAAGCCCTCAATCTCTGAACGCAAAATAGTGCCTTCTTAGTTGCCACTGCATCGCCGCCATCCTGCCGCAGAATCGCCACTGTCCAACCATAGAATCGCTGGCACTCTACTACTGCAACTTCTCCAAACAATCAAAGAAGGCCTGTCTTGTTTTTGCTGTTGTCATACCCTAATTTTGTCCGGCTAATCGAAAAAAATCAAAAAAAGTTTTTTCTCATTGTATCACGTATCGTTTTAAGCACGTGTGTCTTTGGCACTCTCGTGCAACGATTTGTTTGATGCTCGTTTTATTTCGTTACTGTTATTTATTTA
This sequence comes from Astragalus membranaceus, assembly GCA_039519185.1. Taxonomy (NCBI): domain Eukaryota; kingdom Viridiplantae; phylum Streptophyta; class Magnoliopsida; order Fabales; family Fabaceae; genus Astragalus; species Astragalus membranaceus. The sequence continues at coordinate 136,506,576 of CM076847.1, read as the reverse complement.
GCTATCGTTATTGGTACAAAAAAATATGCAAAAAAAAAACATAATTGAAAATGGAATAAACCAATAAAGCTGAATAATCCAAAGTGTTATTACATAACCAAAGTCTACACTTATGGACAAAAACAAAAAAGAGAAATAGTAATTAAAATACAAATTTTTGACAATTCAAAAAATCTCAAAGAATAGAGGCCAAGGGCGCCTAGGGCTGCTGAGTGTCATTTTAATTCCATTTTTCTTGCCCTGGTCATTCCTTTGACTGTCCTTGGTGCCAGCTCATGTCCTTTTATTCCCTTCAAAGATGTTGTCCTTTGGATGCGCCCTAATTGTTGACTGTCCTTGACACCCTAAAATTGCTCCAGCTGTTGTCCTTTTTTTCCTCTCAAATTGCTGTCCTTTAGATTCTCAGCACCACACCAAACCTGCTTATAAATCAAACAGCAACAGTAGCACAGAGGACAGGATCAAAAAAACAGGCACGAATACAGTGACAGAAAACGCGAAATACAAAAAAAAAAAACAGAAGAAAATTAAGGGAGAAGAAAGGAAGAAGAGCGGAGGAGCTTGAAGCTCCGACCACCCTGTGGTGGCCACCACCTCCGGCCACCCCCACACCACCATAACAGCAACCACCACCTTCGGCCACCCCCACACCAATTCGGCCTCACCTTCGCCCTCTCACCATTCGGCCTCACCTTCGCTCTCTCACCATCCTCCACTTTCTCCCTCACTCGTCCCCCCATCAACAACTTCTCCACACCGTCTAGACTCCAACCCCACAACAACCTTCTACTCTCCTCTCAGCCACCACAGAACCACTACAACCACCGTGAGGCTCTCCCAACATTCCCATCTCACCACCACGTCACCAACCAGCAAACACCAAAAAGCCACTAACACCCACCAAACTCGCCACCCACCGAACCCTCCCTCTCACTCTAGCACCACCAGCACAACTCCACCACAATCTCACCACAACAATATATACGTTTAAACCGAGTGTAGCAGAAACAAAAGAAGAATGAGAGAGAGGAAATCATTACCTTCGGCGAACCACCGTGAGCCGCCACCACCATCTCCGACGACCACCATACCACTCGCCGCGGACAAACCCTCTCTCTTAATCTCTCCCATCACCGATGTGACTACCACGATGACAAACCCTCTTCGCAACACCACCCTCCATCACCACCGTGATCTCTTCGGAATCCCGTCCTCCACTCCATTCCGTCAATACACACGCCTCACCGTTTGCGTCGATAACTCTGCGCAAGCCCAAGCCCTAAATTCTGGAAACCCTATTTTGAAAGCTTACGATTTGGTCGCTGTTAAACCCTCGAATCAAACTGCGTTCGATCTCGCTTGTGGGAGATTGGTGTTGGTTCGGTGAAGAAAAAACGGAGTCGGGGGGTGATAGGAGTGAAGCAGCGTTGTTGGGAGAGGAAGAAATCGAAGATGAGGTTTGAGAGGGAGGAGACGCATGCGGCGCTGAGAGGGAGTTAGAATTAGGGTTCATTTTATTTTTTTTCTTTCACTTATATAGTAGGTTTATTTCATATATTTGTTTTTTATCAGATCACTCTTCACACCCCCCTTTTCGCTAACACCACCCCCTAAAGCCCACTCACTACTCTTAGGGCCCAGATCCGTAAGCACAAACTAGCTGGGCTCGCCATTCGCAGTTTGCACCTCCTTTTAAAAAATGCAATATCCTACTCCTTTTCACACCCCTCTTTAAATACGCACACCCTTTTCCTTCTCTTTCCTTTTTGAATTTCTACAAATAAACATTTTCTTTTACAAACATTTTTTTTCTCTTCCCAAGCAACGAATAAATGTTTTCCCGAACATAAAAAATGGTTTGCTATTAATGGTTACTCTGAGCTTAGCTTGTTTGACCGTTAATAACAGCTTTTGTTTTCAAACGAGCTATGAGTGATGACCACTCTGAGTTTTACTTGTTTGGTCGTCACGAATACCTCTCCCAATTTCAAAATAAATAAAGAACACCAACCAACAAAAACTTTTTCTACCAAGAACTACGTGTGATTTGATTCTCTACCAGGAGATACGTAGGAGCAGAGGGCGGCCGACCTCTGTCAATTGCACTAATAAAAAACCTTTTTTTTCCTTTAAATTCATTTCTCTCATTTTTCTCAAAAAGTATAAAAATAACTAACCGTTTACCGAGTCCTTTTTTATTATTATTAGGGTAAAAACATTATTTTTGAATTAATAAACGCTTACACATTTAGTTAAAAGGTAACCTTCCTTAGGAAGGATGTCGTAGGGTGCTAATACCTTCCCTACGCATAAACGACTCCCGAGCCTAAATCTGGTCCGCAAGACCCCTTCATCCACTCAATAGGGATTTTCCAATGTTTGCCCTTAAACTAAAACTTTGGTGGCGGCTTCATTCAAGAACTTCGAAGAATCCCTCCTCCGGATTTTTCGGTCGCTACAGCTGTCAAACTCAACCACTGTATCGCTACTGCCACTGTAGCCCCTTGTTTTTCATCATCCATCTGTGTTTTTATTTCACAATTTGAAAGCTTTGCTATTTTTCAAAATTGCACACAACTTTTTTTTGATCAAATAAAATTGCACACAACTTCTCACAAGTACTGGTGGGATAAGTTGGGTGTGGATTCGGTGCCTTGATGGCGCCAATACCTTGGTGCCTTTCCTTAATTTACAGCCATTGGATACATCCTGTGATTCTAAGTCTGCCACGTGTCCACTCTTTTAAAAACTAATAAAACAAAACCATTAAACACTCCCGTCAAAAAACTTCCCATTTTCTCCGTCCCACCGCACCTACCACCGCGCCGTCCCCAACATCTCTGCCCCACCGCACCTACCCCCGCCCCGCCCCTCCCCGCACCACCGCTCCAACCTCCATGTCGCTCCACTACTTCGGCCGCCACCGACACAGAAACGAAGCTCGCTCGCGATGACGATGACGCTGCTCCGACCTATTTCAGCAAGTTTCTAAGGTTATTTTATCTTACAAACGCACCCTTATGTGCCTTATTCATCATGCTTGCCTGGGGTTTACAGTTCTTGCATTTGTTAGTGGAACATCAGTAGCAAAGAGTAAGGCATAGAACAATGAGCCATTGTTTGTGAGTTTCCTTCTAATGCTTCTGTGCCACCCTCCAGATTGTGATATTTACTTGGGAAATTATAATTTGTTTGGGATACTCAAATTTTTCGGGAAGTTATTGAATTGTTCTGTGGGGAGAACAAATTGAGATATCAAGGAAATTGGAATTTACCTCGGTGTATGTTTGGATGGAGTATTTTTTGGAGGTAATCCCCTAAAAAATTACATTACCTCCTAAAAATACTCCATCCAAACATAGGATCAAGGTGTCCTATGTGTTTGGATATCAAGGAAATTGGAATTTATCAAGTTGATTGCTCTAGAATAGCTACAAAAAATTATCAGTAGTGGCAAGTTGAAAGAGAGGCACAAAATCTATCTTTTACAATAGTCGGTACTTACAACGACAATAGAATACCTTTGAAAAAATTATTTTCCATTTGCAATTTCATTTCTATTGCATTCTCAGAACTCTGTTGTTGTATTCATTAGTTATCAGAGTAGTTAGATAAATATTCAACTTAGCCCATACCTCAACAACATAGGTGTAAGGGCGAGAGAGGTGGTGTGGGAGCAGAGTTGCTTCTCCTTCAAGGTGGGGGTGGCGACTGGAGTAAGGGAATCGTGGCGACCAGAGCAGTGAGACTGGGCGGCGCGGCAGAAGGAGTAGTGGAGCGGCGGTCAGGCGGTGGGGCTGGTGGAGTTGTGTGTTGCAAAACAGTGGAAAAGGCACTTTTTTTTGTGGTGTTACAAAGTAACAAAAAGAAAAAAAGGAAAAAGAAACGAAAAGCGGCTAGCTAAGCTTATCAATAAGAATGATGGACTCTAGTCCTGGAGGAGGGTGGTCCCAATCGGTGTCGCACAGCAAGTCAGAACCTTCTTTTGCCAAAAAGTCAGTGCATTTGTTTTGCTTCCGTAAAATGTGGACAATAGTGATATTTCCATTTCCCTACAAAGCATCCAAGACTTGAAGGAACACTGAGGCATGCGGGTGGAAGTCATAGTTGCCTGGGTTGTTGATAATGTTTACAGCTTCCAAGCAATCACTTTCACAAGTAAAGTGCGAGAACCCTTTAGAATGAGCGAATGCAATTCCCACCTTGATAGCGAGCAACTCAGCTAACAAGGGATCCCCGCTTAGTCTGAAGTAGGAAAAACCAGCGATCCAATCTCCCTCCTGATTACGAATGAGGCCACCTATACCCAAATGAGAGGAATGTTCCAAGAATCTGCCATCCACATTGACTTTAATATCACCATTAGATGGTGGGAACCATCGAGCTAAGCACCTCTCTGAAATAGTAACAACACCCCGCCCAGTGAAGCAGTCAAGAAACTCATCATGAGAAATAAAAACTTTCTTAACCACATCATGAATACGCCAGTGTTGCTCCTCAAAAATCATATTGTTGCGCCAACACCAAGCGTGCCAAAGGCCCGCAAGAAAAATCGAAGCATAATTATTCTCGGCCATAGTAAAAATCCAAGTTCTAATATCAGAGTGCGAGAAAAAATCATGAGTAGCACCCATATCCAAACGAAGCCAGAGCTCTTTAGAGTGGGGGAAATCACGGAGGCAGAGGAAAAGGTCCTCCATGGGAGAGGAGCAACGAGTGCAGCTAGGTGACGCTACCATGTTGCAATGATGCCGACAGGCATTAGTAGGGAGGGAATTGTGAATGCAAAGCCAAACAAAGTGTTGCAATTTAGCTGGAATCTTTAGGCGCCAAATCCAGCTCATGTTACAATTGTCATCCCACTCTCTATGTTGTTTAAGGAGCCAAAAGTAGCCACTAGAGCAGGTGTACGCCCCATGCTTAGAACTATTCCAAGACCACATATCAGTAAGCCGGGAATCTAAAGCTGCAGGAGGAGGAATATTATGGATGGCATCCCTGATCCCTGGAGGTATCATGGTATGGAGATTATGCAAGTTCCACTGGCCTTCCCTATATATATCCTTCAACCCGAGCTCTGTGTCGCTAATGTTAACAAAAGGAACAAGGTGGCAAAGAGGTCCAAGTTGAGTCCAGTCAACGTACCATATAGATGTATTACCCACACCTAATCGAAACTTGAAACCTTCTGCAAATGTAGCAACCGCCTTCTGAATAGCGCGCCAAGTAATAGACGAATTTGATTTTTGTTTAGTTAACCAGATGGATTCATGGCCCAAATACTTGTGAGTTAGCACCTTCACCCATAATTTGTCACAGTGATGTAACATGCTCCACACTAGTTTTCCAAGGAGGGCATAATTAGTGATGCGAGCGTCTCTAATGCCTAGCCCCCCATAGCGCTTGGGGGTGGTGGCTGTGTACCAATTAACATGATTCCAAGTACGAGAGAGGCCATCTCCCCCCAAAGGAAGCTTCGAGCCATTCTATCTAGCTGATTGCACACATAACTAGGGAGATAATGAAGCTGCAGGTATAGATAGGAATAGTTGTGGTGACCAACTTGACCAAACAAGCTCTCCCTGCTTTATTCAAGAGGTTACCCTTCCAAGAGGCTAGCTTTTTGGAGACTTTGTCCAATATATCACTATACACATTTCTAGCAACCCGACCTTTAACTAGGGGGAACCCAAGGTAATGGCCAAGATCCGCAACAAATTTAATAGAGGAGATATCTCTAATCATCCACTTTCTCTCCCCTTGAACCATTATAGAACACATGGCTTTATACTTCAAGGTATTAGTCTTCAAACCAGAGGCAGCACAAAACTCATTCAGGGTATTCATAACAACTTGCACTTGTTCAGTACTAGCCTCACAAAAGAGAAGCACATCATCAACAAACAAAATATGAGAAAGAGAGGGACCATCTCTAGATACCTGAATAGGCTTCCATGTACCGTTTTGGACTTTTACCTGGATGCTAAGAGAGAGCTTTTCCGTACACAACACAAAGAGGTATGGAGACAGTGGGTCACCTTGTCGGAGACCTTTAGAGGGTTGAAAAGAGTTTGTTTCGGCACCATTCCACAAGACTGACAGACTGCTAGATCGCACGCTGCTCATGATCAGAGAGACTGTCTCCATAGGGAAGCCAAACTCATAAAGGGTACTTTCCAAAAACTGTCAGTTGAGTCTGTCATAAGCCTTTTCTAGACCAATTTTGAAAGCGATAGAACCCTTTTTAGCACGAGATTTATGCATAAAGTGGACAACTTCTTGAGCTAGGATGGCGTTGTCAGTGGTGCCTCTTTGCGGGATAAAACTGCTCTAGAGGGGACTAATCAAATCATCAAGGAAGGGTCGCAGTCGAGTAACTAAGACTTTAGTAACCACTTTGAAAATAACATTACACAAGCTGATGGGCCGAAAATTCTTAAGTCTCTAAGGGTTGGCTTCCTTAGGAATAAGAACAAGAAGGGTCTCGGCAAATGGCAATGGGCTCATTGATGCAACCTGTAGTAAAAGCAGTTTGGACAAGATGCCATAAATCATCTCCAATTTTGTCTCAAATGCTTGAAAAATATAGGCTGAAAGCCGTCAGGGTCAGGTGCCTTATAGGATTTCATGCTAAAGACTGCTCGCCTTACTTCTTCTCTGAGCACTGAGTTGGTGAGAATAGTCCTGCAAAAGTCACTCAAAATAGGAATATTGTGAGTAATAAGAGAAAAGGGGGTTGTGGAAGGATCAACCTCAAAGAGATTTTGGAAATAGGCGATAGCCTCTGCCTGAAGAATGGCCGAAAATAGGCGATAGTCAGATATGTCCATAACTGCACTCGGTTTACCAACTGCGGACTGGCATAAATAGCTGAGAAAAACCACTTCACATCACCGAGAGTAATGCAAATGGTAACTGCCTGAAAATACTCATCAATCACAAAAATATCATAATCACAATTTATACTTTTTAGCACCCAAATACCACCTGAGTGACCTGTTGCTTCAGAAATAACACAAATATCATAGCCCAAGCGGGTCCAAAAGGTAGTTACTTTTGAGAAAGGGCACTGAGAATCACAAGATGTATCCAATGGTTGTAAATTAAGGAAAGACACCAAGGTATTGGCGCCATCACGGGACCGAATCCGCACCCGGACAAGTTAAAGAGAGTGACAAATACAAAAAGATAATAACATTTATTATATTAATTATTGTATTGTATGTGTCTCTCTCTGCAACTTGTCACGTATGAGGATCGAAACTCAATGTTGATGCGAGAAATCAATGACACCTAACATACCGCCTATGTGGCAAAGATGATGTATGTCACATCAATATTTTTGCAAAATAACATAGCAAAAAATTGTAATGTCGATGACAATCTGTAAAAGTAAAAACTACAAAAAAACTGAAACTCAATAATACTTAAGAACTAAAAATCAATTTTGGGGTCTAAGTTATTGGCAGTTTGGCACCTTGTAACTTTTAGTTTGTTATAGAGAAAAAGATAATCAAGCGAGGGAAATATGACGAGGATGCTGAATTGAAGGAGAGAGATATATAGCAACTTGAGAAGAGATGTTAGCTAAACTGTGCCGGAGAAGGTGCCAATGGCGAAGGAGGTCACGGCAGAGTCATAGCTGCGATGGAGAGCGTAAGAGCCTACATAATTTGAGAGTAGGAATGGGGGGAGACTATCACTATGGATTCAAAGAGAAGAGTATTTTACTATTTTGTCCAACTTCTCTCGTCAGCTACTTTGTCGTCCTCATTTCTCTCGCTCCAATAATGCCGGTACAGAGTAACGAAAAACACAGCACAAGTTGTTTCGTTTTAATCGTGCTTCATTATTTATATAAATAAATAAATACTCCAAGCTACGCGCCTGCGTGGAAGTATGGAACTACATCACCACCACCAGGCACCAGTCCACATTCCACAAGCAGTCACGAGATGAAACGAGACAACTGTATGTCAGAACAAATAATTAAATTAATTTTATTAGTATGTCATATTATAAAAAAAAAGAAGATAAGCAAACTGATCTAGCCAGCCACTATCTCACCAATAATCAGTTAACTGAAGTGTATTCCTGTACCAATGGAACTGGATGCAGCAGCGTCAACCTCCAATGGCTACTGGATCCTCCTCCACGGCCTTTCTCTCATTCCAATCTGGCATTATCTCCTCGCTGCCGTCATCCTTCTCATATGCTTTCTCTACAATTTCCTCGAAATCCATTTCCTTGAAGACCTCTTCTCTGGATTCCCAGGCTCTACCGTCGACTTCACCTACAACTCCCACTCGCAACTCTATGACGACGTCGTTTCCAAGTGCCGGATTCTTCAAGGCAGGTATTTCGCCACGCCTTGGCTCTCGAGTCCTCATCTTCAGACCGTTTTCTTGAACTTCTTCGGAAGGCCTCCCGTTTTCAAATACACAAGGTCATCTCCAATTCAACTTCTTCTCCAATCTGCAATAATCTAATTTCAGAATTTGTAATCTCTCAGGAAATTATTGGTTTCATCTAACAACTGTTCATGTATTATTCACTTTCAGACAACTATTTACTACTCCTGATGGTGGAACCCTTGCTTTGGACTGGCTTACCAGTTCTGATGGTATCAACCTATATATAGATTATTCAAATTATTAGTACTGATTTGTGTTTTGAAATGGATATATTTGATATGGTAATGATTTACTACTCCTGATGCCTAAGTAAATGTACAATTCCAAAGTTGACCTCTCGGGCTTTTGTGTCTGTTCATTTTACAGTTTCTGGCAGTGCTCTCCATGTGGATGATGTTGTCCCTAAAGGCGTTTCTACCCCCATTGTTGTAGCCATTCCTGGGTTAACTAGTGACTCATCATCTGCTGTAAGTTATTTATGTCATGCTTTTCTTTATCTGGGTGCCTAAATGATACTGTTGTCTCTCTCATTATGCATCTGCCTACAAGTTTTTGTTTGGACCACATGTCAATGGGACTTAGCTGTGCTGTGCCAAAGTTAGAGTTTCTTCAATTTTCTTAGATTCAGAATATATGTTTCGCCTTTATGATGTTTTTATAGTACTTTATATCGAAAAACACACATCAAATATTACACGTAACACATTAGAGTTCACCTCAAACCATTGGCCTGCCACTAAGTTAATTTATACACCTAAGCCTGGGGATTAAAAATCTTAAACGGACTGCTTTAGTGGTGAACTGATTTCCCAAGAACTCAAGCTGAGAGGAAGTGACCAAAGAGCAATACCTAGTTAACATTTGATGCCTGTTAAGATCTTGATGCGGGGAAAGAAAGATTGTTCCCTTAACAATACTAGAAGGGAGTGAGCCAAGAGGAATATCAGGTTAACATTTGATCCCTGCTGAAGTATTTATGCTAAAAACGAAGATTGTTTCAGTTGACAAAACTAGTTATCAAAATGGATAAATTCTGTTGGTCACTATTGTTTTCTTTATTTATTCTTTTGTAAGGCATCAGGTCAGATATACTAGATGCTCCCTGGTACTCTTGTAAAATGTCTATATCACTTATTTTTGTTGACCAGGAGATTAATATATATTAAAGTGGCATCTGATCTTACAGTTTATCCCCCCTTCTTGGTAGGTAGTATCTCAAACATCTTGCATATAATACAGCAAAGCGTGGATGGAAAGTTGTTATCAGTAATCACCGAGGATTTGGAGGCATTCCAATCACGGTTAGTTTTTCTACAAGCTGATAATATATAAATTAACAGGTTTGATACATTTTCTGGAAGCTATCAAGCCATTGGCTAAAAACATAACGAGGTCATGGAACCACTTTAGAACATGGGAGAGACAACAGCTGACAAATGTTCTTGGAATTCTTTTACACTTCTCTTTTGTTGTAATATTAGGATTGATGTGCATCTCAAATACTGTGGTCTAAGAATTTTGTTGTTTTCTTCCTCGTTTAATGTAAATTCTTATTAAAATTATTTCAGTCTGATTGTTTCTACAATTCTGGATGGACTGAGGATACACGCACAGTGGTTAATTATCTCCACAAAGAGAATCCCAGGGCACCTTTGTTTATTGTTGGAACTAGTATCGGAGCTAATATTCTGGTAAATCCGTAGCTTGAGTCTTATGCAGTGCTTACATCGAATGTCTTCACCATTTCATACTTGACTCTCAATTGATCAGTTTGACTGTGTACTTCAAATAGTCGAACACTAGAAATTTCCATATAATCTCATACATTTCAAGGGCCACTTAGAGAAAGGACCAAGGAGCTAATGACTTAATTAAAGTGTTTGACATTTCTCGCTGCCCCACATTGATCTATATTTCGACTAAAATATGTTCTCTCCTGGTTGGAGCTTGATCGTAATTTCCCGCTTCCCAGAAACTGTTAAGGATCAATATCAGAGCTGTTTTCACTCATGCATATTAATTTTTCTTATTTGTTCATATATATGAAGGTTACTAGTTACTTCTAGTTGCTTGACATTTCACGCTTCACCACATTGACCCGTATCTTCTTGAATATGCTTTCTGATGGTTGGATCTTGATCATGTTTTTCTGTTTCCATGTTCTGATTATACGTAATCTACTAATCTTTGATCAAAACTGTTTTCAGTTGTAGATACTAGTGTTTCCTCCTTGTTCACATGTTTATGTTTATTCTGGTTAAAGATTGAATATTCAAACTTTGTCAGAATAAAGCAATGAATACATGAAGTGACAATAACTAAAAAAATAGAACAAAGGGAAAACATCACATGGGTTCCTAAGTGCATGTTTTAGACAAAAAATGCTGTAATAGACTTTCTAACACTTTTTCCAACACACTTTATTATCGAGTGAAGTTCATGTGGATCGATCGCTTTAGAAATGGATCCCACCAAATAGGGAATGACATCCACACCATTTAATTAACTATACATAAATTTTACCTAACAAAAGAGTGTGTTAGAGAATGCGTGTTAAGAACTGCTCATTTTATGACTTATACTCTTGTGCTATGCAAATATATTTGATCTCACTTATGTTATGACCATTGGCATTGGCACATCCTCTGTCTGCTTTTCAAACTAGAGGAAAACTGGAAAGTTGCACAACTGTTAAGTGTTAACTTATTCTGACATTGGCAGAGAGCTTGGCACAATATTGTTTGATTTTAAAGATTGTTTGTAGGTGAAATATCTTGGTGAAGAGGGTGAGAGAACTCCAGTAGCTGGAGCTGTAGCTGTTTGCTCTCCTTGGGACCTTTTGGTTAGTAATTAGTAATTATGAATTATAGGTTTAACTTTTGCATTTTAAATGGCATTTATTAATGTGCATACAATAATGGCTTTTTGACACACAAATTCAACACCAAAATAGAAGGTTAACTCACTTCAAATACATCGTTAATTATGTTCAGTGATGATTAATAGTTACACCAGATGTCGAAACTCATTAATCATCAACGTAACTTTACTAACCACAAATTTGAACGCGATTAACCACGATTTTAGGTGTTCGAATCATGTTGATTTGAATATGATTTGAACACTTGAAAATTGTAGCTAATATTTTTGTGAATGGAATGTGCACACTGCAATATTTTTGTGAGAAGGCATCAAGCATTTCTGGAAAAGTTAGAGGCATTTTTGTTGGGAATTGAACAATCATAATACAAATTAAGTTGAAGGTTGGAGCTTGGAATATACTTCTAGGCCTTTAGCATACAAGCTATACCTGCTTTTGGTTCAATATTTTTGTCATACAACCTAACTAATATAAGAAAAATGCTAGCAACACTTTCTAACACTCTCTCCGTGATTGGATGAAACTCACACCGGTCTCACTAAGTAAGTGGGTCCTATTTCCAAAGCAGTGGAAACCACATCAATTTCATGCAATCATAGAGTGAGTGTTGTTAGCACGCCTCTTGATGTAATCATTGGAGCTTTATCGAATTTCAGTATGATAGGATTGTTACTGTTAGTTAAAGTGATAGGTCGGTTAGAGAGTTCTGTTACTCACAGTTTAGTTAGTTAATTGAGAAGTAATTAGGGAGTTAGGCCCAATAAGGCATATTGCCTATAAATAGAGAAGAGTGACTAGAGAGGGGGACATGTGATCATTTGTAAAGAATTTGGGCCTTTTGGCACTAGGAGAGTCTAGAGTCTCTCGAATACTCTAGGAATTCATTGTATCTTCCCCATTTTCTACAATAATACTAGTTGGTCTTTATCACACTACCAATTAATCATTACTGAATATTTGAATTGTTTTTAACTTTGCCTGTTATTGTTCTTTAACTGGAAGTTATGTTATCTATATAACATTTACAGATAGCGGACAGATTCATAAGTCGTGCACGTAGGCAGAAGATTTATGATAAAGCAATGGCAGGTGGACTTCAAAACTATGCAAAATTGTATGCTTCTATCTTTCTGCTTGGATTTTAATATCTTTTTTAAAGCACTTATTTTTCATCTATTAGATTCTTCATTTGCTGACAACATGCAAAAAATATAGAAGTTGCTCTATAGTGCATATTTGACTTGATTTGACTGATATTCATCGCAGACACCAGCCTCAATTTTCTCGCCTTGCTAATTGGGAAGGGATAGAAAAGGTGGCCTTTTTCTCTATAATCATATTTTTTACTACTATTTACTATAATAACAAAATTAAATGGTTATTCTACAGTTGTTTGATGTGGACTTCTGTATCAAAAGTTTGTTCTGTTATCTGATACACATTCCTATTGATTCATTTTTTCTTTAAAAATAAACCCAAGTTATTATTATGGTTTCAAAGCAAGTTGCAGGTCTGTATTATCAAATAAGGAAAATGCATGAAGGGTATAAAGCTATTGACCATTCATTTTTATTCCTTATTCCTCTTAATTCTGTTATTTTATAGCGGATATAATTCAAGTGATTGAAAGATGCATGTGATCTTAGAGGCCAAATAGTTGTTACCCGTTTAGCTGTTTGGATATTTTCTTTTTCCTTATGACATAAGAGTATAATATGTACCACATTCTTAAATGTTGTGTCCCATGTTATTGCAATACTGAGTGCAGATGCATTTTTGTTCTTTGCAGGCACTTTCTATTCGAGATTTTGATGACCACGGAACCCGAATGGTTGGGAAGTACGAGGTACATGTAGTAGCTAAATTTGCAATCTTCTATTTTCTTATCCCCTATTCTATCTCCTTATGTCTGTTATCCAAACTCATTTTGTTTCTTTAGACCGTTGATACATACTATAGACGTTGCAGCAGTTCTATCTATGTGCAATCTGTATCGATTCCACTTCTCTGTATTAGTGCTCTGGATGATCCAGTCTGCACCACGGAAGCCATTCCCTGGGATGAATGCAGGTATGCTATGCTTTCTTGTTTTCCTTGGTTCTAATGAACTTGCTTTCTAGTGCATTACTTCAACACCAATTTTAATGTATGCCTCTTTTGATAGGGCAAATAAAAATATTGTGTTGGCTACTGTAAAGCATGGAGGACATCTGGCCTTCTTTGAAGGGATAACTGCATCTGGCCTGTGGTACTTGACTCGTTTTGTGCATCCTGACACTTCAGTATTTTGTCACATCCACCAATCTTATGCATTTAGCTGTCCTTTTTTATGGGAGGGGGTATTTATGGCAAGATTCTAATGTAATTGATATCATTCGTTAATTGATTCAAACAGTAATATAGTATCCATGATATCACCTAAATTCTAGTCAAGCAGGCAGCCACAAATATAAAAAAATTGAAAAGCAATTTTCTTTCCTCTTGTAGGTGGGTAAGAGCTGCAAATGAATTTCTTGGTGTACTGTCCACAAATTATATTCATGAACAGAAGAAGGTAAAAGATATGTTGCTTACTGCATATACTTATTTTGCTTATTATTAAAGGTTTGTTCTTCCTTTTTGCTCTATACTATCTGTGAATGCTATATACGTTTAGTAAGATGCAACCCGAGACTGTGGTAGGCTATGTTATCTTATCTTTGAGCAGATAGTGAGTGAAGCACTTATTTTCTTTATTAATGGCAACGCAGATCTCTACACCAAACACAAACACACTATTGGACTCGTCAATTGATGAAGGCCCTTATATCAAGGTTACCGAAAATGGAATGGTGGCTGCATTGAACAATGAGCCAACAGCAGACAATGGGAAGAAATACATGTAAAACAGGATATGCATCAGCATTATTACAGGGTCCAGAAGAGAAAGTTAATACTATTAATCAAGATGAGCAAGTGGCTAATGCAAAGAGTGGTGATTCCTCTGGCATTGCACAAACAACTACTGCATACAACGCACTGCCTCTTGAATTTTGATGTAGTAAGTAGTAACACCTTCCCAAAGATACATAGGCTAATCTTTGCAAAATCGATGGTCCATCCGAATGCTGATTTATATTGCTGTTACCATTAGTTGGCTGTGATTCAGTACGTTTCTTCTTTCTTCTCTAATAAAATTCTATTTTCTATTTTTTGTTGACCAATTTATTTTCTATTAAAAATATGTTATTGGCAGTGTGCGATATTTGTTTTTGTATAATGTCTCTTGCTTGAAGAAGTGTTCAAGCTTTTAAAGGAACACTTATACCCTTAGGCATCCTTTATTGTGTTAATTTCTACTTTATTTTGAGTAGAGCTGTAGAATTGGACCATCCGCCCAACCCAATCTGGCTCAATGGGAACCTAAAAATAGGTTGGGATGGGCTAGCCTAGTTATCTATTGAGCTCCATTTTATAGTCCAGCTCAGACCAAAACATTGGGCCAACGAAGCGGCCCGACCTAGTCTGCCCCATGGGCCAACTAGGTTGGGCTAAAACGACCTAGTTTTTTCTGGGCTTCTATTTAACGAACTCAACCTATTCCAGAACACTAGGCCATCGGGCCAACTCTTGGGCTGAGTTAAAATCGACAACTCTAATTTTGAGGAGTCTCTTTAGTCAAATTACAGAGGGAGTCTAGACCTGATTTTAATTCATTATAAGACTAGTAGGATACCCGTACTTATGCACGGGTGCTGTCGTGTTATTTTTATGAATGAACTTAGACAGTATTTAAATAGTCTGAACATTACCCCGTGAAAATAAAGACATTTAAAGTAGATAAAAATGGAGTTTCAAATAAAAAATAGATAAATATTAAAATCTAAAAATATAAAAGTATCATTTAAAAACAATCTTTGCATTTATCCCGTGTTTTTTTATACATTAGTGCAGTGTTTTCTTATATATCAATGTTGTTATTCCGTGTTTTTTTATATATCAGTGTCGCTATCCCGTGTTTTTATATATATCACTGCAGTTATCCCCATATTTTTTTATATATCAGTGCAGTTATCCCGTGTTTTTTTTATGTATCAGTGCAGTTATCTCATAGTTTCAATTGATTATTTGAGTTGATTAGTAGATTATACTCCCTCCGTCCCATATTATAGTACTTTCTATCCAAAAAAAATTGTCCCATAATACATGAATTTTTAGAATCCCAATGAAACATTAATGTTTTTTTCCTATCATACCCTTCATTATTTAATAATATCTCTTTGATAACTCTACTAATTTATCTTTCCAGTGTCATTAATGAATGATAATTTGGTAAACTAACTTACAATTTCTCGTTCCCATACAAAATTAATTATTTTTCTTAATATGTGTGAAATGACCCAAAACGACATATAATTAATATGGAACAGAGGGAGTAGTAGATAGTAAAAGATAGATAGTAGATTATCATTAAGAAATATTTATCACGTGTTTTTTTTATATATCAGTAACAATTATTTTTCCATTTTTAGGTATTGGTGACAAATATTTGTCACGTGTGTTTTAAATATTAATCAGTTTAAATAGTCATTAAGCCTTCTTGTTTTTTTAGATAGTAGGTTTATAATAGTCTTCAAAAATTATAATTATCAATGGCAAATATTAATCCCGTGTTTTTTTATATATCACCGCAGTTATCTCGTGTTTTTTTATATATCAGTGCAGTTATCTCGTAGTTTCAATTAATTATTTTAGTTGATTAGTAGATTATAGTAGATAGTAAAAGTTAGATAGTAGATTATCTTATCAATAAGAAATATTTGATTTAAATATTAATTAGTAGATTAAATAGTCATTAACTCTTATTGTTTTTTAAATAGTAGGTTTGTTGTAGTAGTATTCAAAAATTTTAATTATCAATAACAAATATTAATGTCGTGTTTTTTTATATATCAATGCAGTTATCCCGTTTTTTTATTTATATATCAGTGCAGTTATCTTGTAGTTTCAATTGATTATTTTTGTTGATTAGTAGATTATAGTAGACATTAAAAGAGAGATAGTAGATTATCAATAAGAAATATTTGTTTTAAATATTAATCAGTAGTTTAAATAGTCATTAAATCTTCTTGTTTTTTTAGATAGTAGGTTTATAGTAGTCTTCAAAAATTTTAATTATCAATGACAAATATTAATCCTGTATTTTTTTTATAGATCAGTGCAATTATCCTGTGTTTTTTTATATATCATTGTAGTTATCTCGTA
This sequence comes from Astragalus membranaceus, assembly GCA_039519185.1. NCBI lineage: Eukaryota > Viridiplantae > Streptophyta > Magnoliopsida > Fabales > Fabaceae > Astragalus > Astragalus membranaceus. The sequence goes on along the minus strand of CM076847.1, from coordinate 136,490,037 downwards.
GTTTCAATTGACTATTTTAGTTGATTAGTAGATTATAGTAGATAGTAAATGATAGATTATAGATTATCATTAAGATGTGATAGTAGATTATCAATAAGAGTGTAAACAGATTTCGGATAGAAAAATTAAAATTTTAAGGTGATAAATTTTATAGGTAATTTTAGTAGGTTTGTATAAATTTAGAAATTTAGTTAAAAAAACTAAAGTGAAGTGATAAGAAAAATAGGAAAATTGTTTATGGGAAAAGTAAAAGTAAAGTAAAAAGAAGAAAGTAAGAAAGAGAGTGTAAGAGAAAAATGAAAAGGAGGAAAGAGAGTGTAAGAAGAAAGAGAAAAAAAGGAAGAAAGAGAGTGTAAGAAGAAAGAGAAAGAAAAATAGAGTAATGACATTTTTACCCTTAAATTAGATGTGTCTTGTTAATAAGATATCCAAATTGGTAATTTCATAGGAGAGTTGTTTGTATAAATAGATATCCTGTGTTTTTTTATATATCATTGTAGTTATCTCGTAGTTTCAATTGACTATTTTAGTTGATTAGTAGATTATAGTAGATAGTAAATGATAGATTATAGATTATCAATAAGATGTGATAGTAGATTATCAATAAGAGTGTAAACAGATTTCGGATAGAAAAATTAAAATTTTAAGGTGATAAATTTTATAGGTAATTTTAGTAGGTTTGTATAAATTTAGAAATTTAGTTAAAAAAACTAAAGTGAAGTGATAAGAAAAATAGGAAAATTGTTTATGGGAAAAGTAAAAGTAAAGTAAAAAGAAGAAAGTAAGAAAGAGAGTGTAAGAGAAAAGTGAAAAGGAGGAAAGAGAGTGTAAGAAGAAAGAGAAAAAAAGGAAGAAAGAGAGTGTAAGAAGAAAGAGAAAGAAAAATAGAGTAATGACATTTTTACCCTTAAATTAGATATGTGTCTTGTTAATAAGATATCCAAATTGGTAATTTCATAGGAGAGTTGTTTGTTAATTAGACGTGAGCACAACCATAAAACCCTTAACATGACAACCATTACCATATTTTGATATGGTGGTTTGACAGGTGGGCAGAGAAATTGCCCAAACAAAGATACCACGTGCAACCTCACTTGGTCACTGTTATGCAGGGGATAGGAATCTCCGATTTCGAAGATAGAGGGTCTCCTAAGAAAATAGTTTTAGAAGAAGGGAATTGTTTTCATTGATTGATTGATACCATTTCACAAGAGTACAACTCAATATAAAGGCACCCAATCAACTAGCAAACTAATGAGCAACCAACTAACAACTAACTATGAATCCTAACAACAATAACAACCAACTAACCGACTATCAACTAACTACAAAGAATCCTAACAATAACAACCAACTAATTAGAGCTAACAAATTCTTTCCACTTTTCGGGCTTGGTGATGCTTGGGTCTTTCACCTTGGTCCATTGGTTGCGCTGTATTCTCCACACTAGATGGGCTAGTTTCCTCTTGGGCCTTGCTCATAACAGTCACGTGAGCCAGATCTTCCTTATTGATATACCTCTTATTGTTGAACACACACACACACACACACACACACACACATAATGGCTTGACACGTGGGCAGCGAATTTACCCAAACAAAGATATTGCGTGCAACCTCACTTGGTCACGTGAGCCGGATCCTCCTTTGTGATACCTCTCACACACAAATCATATTAAGTATTATATATCATAAAGGATGTGATATTACATTCATAGAGCCAAAAGGTACATCAAGTTTAAACATAAACCAACTACGTACCGAGGTACCATACATGATTCATGCAATATCGAAAATAAAATCTTAAGCGCCCAAATTACTCCTGACTGCTTTGTTAATCATTAGACGTGAGCACCATAGAACCTAGGCCTGGACATCAGGCGGTTATGGGCGGGTTCGGGCCCAAAACACCAAACCGGCCCAATCCGTGGTTTGAATATTGAGGCCCAAATTCGCCCAAAAAAGCATGCGGGTTTTCGGTTCGATTTCAACGGGTTTGCCGGGTTATGCAGGTGGGTATATTCGGGTTGGGTCCAAGATTGAAAGAAAAACAAAAATGAAGAGATGAAATAAAGTTACAAACTTCATACCCTTCAAATGAGACTTAGAGAGTGGATTGGGAGATGGAGGTTAGATTGAGAGAGGGTGAAAGAGATGAGAGGCAATCGAGGTGGGTGGAAAGTATGAGCAGTGCTGTTATTGTTCTTCTAAGAAATGTTAAGAGTTGAGTGTGTGAAAGTTGAAACGAAGTTGAGTTGAGTGTGTGAAAGTGAAATTATAAATGAATGAAATGAATAACAGAATAAGTATATCATCACGTGTTTCTGCAGTGCACTGCACAGTGTACATTAATATTATAATTATTGGTAAAGAAAAAGTAATACTATTATAATTATGGCACACTGCACACTGCACAGGCGCACATTGCCATACACACACTGCACGGGTGCATATTAAAAATATATCGTTTTCTTTAGTGTTTCGGGCGGGCCCGGGTACCGATGGGGAGAGAATTTGGAACTACACCCGCCCAGCCCGACTCGTGATAAACCGAGTTTTGGACCCGCGAACCAACCGGCCCATTTGAAACCGCCCAATGCAACCCATTGCATTCGATTTCTCGGGTATTGGGCCGGGTTGCTGCATTTTGTCCAACCCTAATAGAACCCTTAACATGACAACCATTACCATATTTTGATACGGTGGTTTGACAGGTGGGTAAAGAAATTGCCCAAGCAATGATACCACATGCAATCTCACTTGGTCACGTGAGCCAGATCCTCCTTATTGATACCTCTTATTGTTGAACACACACACACACATAGAGATCATATTATGTATTATATATCATAAAGGATGTGATATTCCATTCATACAGCCAAAAGGTACATCAGGTTTAAATAAACTCACTACCGACTATACATGATTCATGCAATACCGAAAATAAAATCTTAAGCGCCCAAATTGCTCCTGTCTGCTTTGTTAATTATTAGACGTGAGCACAACCATAGAACCCTTAACATGACAACCATTACCATAATTTGATTTGATATGGTGGTTTGACACGTGGGCATAGAACACACACACACAATGGTTTGACAGGTGGGCAACAAATTTACCCAAACAAAGATACTGCGTGCAACCTCACTTGGTCACGTGAGCCGATACTCCTTGGTGATACCTCTCACGCACAGATCATATTAAGTATTATATATCATAAGGATGATTTGTATATTTTTTAAAGATTACTTACGTAAAATTTATATTGTTTTACTTGTACAGTCTAATATTTACCAAAATTTTATATAAGACACAATGGTATGCTGTGCTCAAACATTTGTCATTTTTAAAATATTTGATAGAAGTTGAACTAGTTTGTAAATATAAAATGATACAAAATTGAAATTGTAATTAATACGCAAAAATGAGAGAACATATACATTTAATAAATGATAAATAAAGAATTAAATTAAAACAATAAAAATAAAAACAAGAGTGAAAATTGAAAATAAAAAAAAGAGTATTATTGTCTCTTACTATAATACTATTATTATTTTCCCTTACTATTAAAAAAAGAGTATTAAAACAATAAAAATTAAAACAATAAGAATAAAAACAAGAGTATTATTGTCCCCTTAAATCCACAAGATTTCTTTATGCTTTCCAAAGTCAAAATGGCAATTTGCAGATATTATTTTCCCTTACTATAATACTACTATTATTTTCCCTTACTGCGATATTTCCGAAAAATAAAAAAAACATACTTTTGGGGCCCCTGCCATCTGTCGCAGAGGCGGATTTAAAGGGTGTTCCTGGTGTTCCCAGGAACACCCAAACATCCTGGCTTTAGTGGTAATACACTACAAAAAAACTAGTGATTAGCGACGGATCTAAATTCCGTCGCAAACAAAATCATTAGCGACGGAATTTTACAACCTTAGCGACGGACCGGGTTTTATAAAGTTAGCGACGGAATTCTGCTTATTTAGCGACGGATTGGACAAGGCGCGAAGAAACGAAAAATTTGAAATTTATTAGCGACGGATTTCCGTCGCTAATAATCCGTCGCTAATCATAGTAAATTGCGCAACTGACCGTTTCAGTTTTAATTGACGCGTGGCACAATTTTCAAAGCTTAGCGACGGAAATCCGTCGCTAATAATCCGTCGCTAATCTTTGAAAATTGTGCCACTGTCCGTTACAGATTAATTTGACACGTGGGCCAAAGTTAGCGGCGGAAATCCGTCGCTAATTCCGTCGCTAAATGTTAAAAAATTTTTAAAGCCGGATCCCTCCCCCTTTTCTCTCTTTCTTTCCTCTTCTCCACTGTTTCTGTTTCCCTCTTCCTCTCCGTCCGAATCGTCGTCTCCCTCTTCCTCTCCGTCCACCGGCCACGCCACCACCACTGTCCACGCCGCACCGCTCCCTTTTCTCTCCATTCTTTCCTCTTCTCCATTCTTTCTCTCAGACTCACCCTCTCCGAACCGTCCACGCCATCGCCACCGTCCACGCCGCCGCCACCGGACCACCACCGTTCACGCCACCGCACCACCACCATCCACGTTTCCAAGGTTTGTTTCTTTTCTGTCTCCACGAATTTTCTCCCTATTTTTCACTAATTTTGTTTCTCCCTCTCTATTTCGCAAGTCACCGGACAACCACCTCACCGGACAACCACCGCACCGGACAGCCACCACGGTCACAGTCACGGTCACGGTTAGTTTTTTTTATTTTTTATTTTCGAATTGATTTTTTGTTCCGTTGTTATAGGATAAAATTTTATTGTTAGAAATATTAAGATTAGTATTGTAGAATAAAATTGTTGTTGTTGTTAATTAGAAAGTTGTAATTGAATGAAGTAATTGGAATTGAATTGAAATTGAAAAATGTAATTGAATAGTGTATGTGTTTAAGATAGTGTAATTGTAAGTGTATGAAATGTGTATGTTGTTGGAGATAGTGTATGTTAATTTTCAAATGTGTATGTTGTTAATTGAAAAATGTGTAATGGTAATGTGTATGTCGTTTGAGATGTTAAATTGTTGTTTTGATGTTTGATGAACGAACCCTAGGTTAGATGACTATTTGATGTTGTTATTGTGTGTTGTTGATGGAAAATGGTGAGGTTTTATTGGTTTTATATTGGGAATGTTATGAGAATGTAAAACATTTTTTTAAATGCGTGTAGATGAATTGGAGTCAATTGAATCGTGGTTGGGTGTATGATCGGTTATATCCGGGAAGAGCGTTTTTAAAGGAAACTTTTGTAAATGGGGTTGAAGAATTTATTAGGGTAGCATGGCAACATGATTTAACTAAAGAGGAAGGGGGGATTAGATGTCCATGCCTTAAATGCAAGGGTGTACCTATTAGTACTGATGATGAAGTCAGGGAGCACTTGTATCGTCTTGGGTTTATGCCTAATTATTGGATTTGGGTGGATCATGGAGAAGTACTTCCGAATTTTCATGTAGGGGCTTCAAGCAATTCTGGTGGTGTTGTTCCATCTAATGAACAATTTGAGTCGATGGAAAACATGATTTGTGATGGTCTCAGGGTGAATGTGCCATTTGATGAACCTCAGTATGATGATCATGATGAACTTCCAAATGAAGAAGCACAGAGATTCTATAATTTGTTAAGGGAGTCAAACAAACCGTTGTTTGAAGGCTCGCCAGAGTCAAAATTATCTATTTCTGTGAAGCTTTTAGCTCTCAAGTCCATGAGTAATATTTCTGAGTTGGGTTTAGATTATGTGACTAAAATGATGATCGATGCGACACCTAATAAGGATAATTTGCCAAAAAATTATTATGAAGCAAAGATGTTAGTTTCGAAACTGGGATTGGAATGTAAGAAGATTGATTGTTGTGTGGATGGGCACATGTTGTTTTACAATAACGAATTTGGTAAAAACGATGGTGCACTACTGGAATGCAAATTCTGTGGAAAGCCGAGGTATCACGTTCGTAAAGGGGGAAAACGTAATTATAAACCCATCCCTTTAAAGTCGATGTTCTATTTGTCTATAATTCCAAGGTTGCAAAGAATGTTTGCATCGGCTGAAATTGCGAAGAAAATGACGTGGCATTATGAGAATAGGCGTACCTCAGACATTTTACGCCACCCATCTGACGGTGAAGCGTGGAAACACTTTGATCAAGTGCATTCAGATTTTGCCTCAGACCCACGAAATGTTCGACTTGGCTTGTGCTCTGATGGATTTACTCCATATATCCAAGCATCAGCGTCGCCCTATTCCTGTTGGCCAGTCATTGTTACGCCTTACAATCTTCCTCCTGAGATGTGCATGACTAAACCTTATATGTTTTTGACTTGTATGATACCTGGTCCAACCAATCCAAAAGCTAACATTGATATCTTTTTGGAACCCCTAATTGATGATCTCAAGAGATTGTGGGGTGGTGTTTTGACATATGATGCAGCACAAAAAAATAATTTTATGATGAGAGCGTCATTGATGTGGACAATAAATGACTTCCCTGCTTATGGTATGTTGTCTGGTTGGGGGACTCACGGTAGATTGGCATGTCCCCACTGCATGGAACACACAAAAGCGTTTACGTTGAAATACGGGGGGAAAAGTTCTTGGTTTGATTCGCATCGTAGATTCTTACCGTCGGGTCATGAATTTAGAAAGAACAAGAAGGCCTTCAAGGATGGGGTAGTCGAAAGAGATAGACCACCGCCTTTGTTGACATCAGGTGAAATCTGGATGAGAGTTATCGATTTGCCACAAGCCACAGAGGTAGGTGAGCTCTCCCGATTGAACGGTTATGGACGACTGCATAACTGGACAAAAAGAAGCATATTTTGGAATCTCCCATATTGGAAAGATAATCAATTGAGACACAATCTGGATGTTATGCACATCGAGAAGAATTTCTTTGACAACATATTTTACACTGTGATGAATGTGAAAGATAGAACCAAAGACAATAATAAAGCTAGAATGGATTCTGCTCTTTACTGTAGCAAACATCGATCCAATTTGAATTTGGTGCAAATGACTAATGACAAGATGTTAAAACCTAAAGCTAATTATTGTCTAACACCCGAAGAAGCAATTGATGTTTGTCGATGGTTGAAGGGATTGAGGATGCCAGATGGTTATTCTTCTAACCTTGCAAGATGTGCGGATGTGAACACTGGGAAGATGTATGGGATGAAAAGTCATGATTGCCATGTATTCATGGAGTGTTTGCTTCCCATTGCTTTTGGTTCATTACCAAAGAGTGTTTTGGAACCACTTACTGAAGTGAGTCAATTTTTTAAGAATATGTGCTCTTCAACCATGAGTAAGGATGATCTTATTAAGATGGAGCAGAATATTCCTTTCATTATTTGTAAGTTGGAGAGAATACTTCCTCCTGGTTTCTTTGATTCCATGGAGCATCTCCCGGTTCACCTTCCATATGAAGCAAGACTTGGTGGGCCAGTTCACTATAGGTGGATGTATCCATTTGAGAGGTAATTGTCTATTTTCGCATTTTAATTACAGTGGCCTTTAGTATGACTATTTGTTTAATCAAGCATTCTTCTTTCATATATAGATTAATGGGTGATTATAAACGATCTGTGAAGAATAAAGCTAGAGTTTAAGGATCGATCTGCGCAGCATACTTACACCGTGAAACAATTTATTTTTGTTCTCATTATTTCAACAACTTTATGTTGTCAAGAAATAATAGAAACGAAATGGAGGTTGAAGAAGAAAGACACGCACTCACTTTATCTGTGTTTACCAAAACTGGTCGCCCCTCGGGAAAGAAGTCGACCAACTGGTTATCGGATAAAGAGTATGAATCAGCACATGTTCATGTCTTGATCAGTTGCACCGAAGTTAAACCATATCTTGAGTAAGTATGCTTCAATTCAATTTTTAATCTGTATACACCATTAAAGTATGAAGCTAAATCATGTCTTGATCAATTCAATTCAGTGCATTCTTACGAAGTGAGGGAATATGCGCTGAAGAATCTTCTGTTCGTATACATGAAAGTTTTCCATCATGGTTTACTGCTAGAGTAAGTAAATAAAATTAATGTTTTAATGTCAAACGTTTAAAGTAGATTATATTATGAGACATGACATATTTTTTTCATATGTGATTACTTAGGTTTATGAAGCCGAACCAACTCCCTTAATCCGACACTTGAGGAACTTAGCCGATGGTCCTTTTCGTGAGGTGACTGAGTGGCACACGTACCTCGTTAACAGTTACAAATTTGACACACAATCATGGAGTGAGGGAAAACAAACAATTAATAGTGGTGTATATGTTAAAGGGGAAACAGAAGGAGGTCAAGGTGACTACTATGGTGTGATCCAACAAATATATGAACTTGAATACCCATATTTGGACTATCAAAAGAGAATAGTTTTATTTTATTGTAGTTGGTTTGATCCATCGGTTAGAGGAACGAAATTGAATCCAAAATGCAATACCGTGGACGTTCGAATGGATAGAAGGTATAAACTTTATGACCCGTTTATCATGCCAGAAAATGTGAGACAGGTGTATTATGTTTCATATCCATCAACTAAGAGGGGCTGGTGTGTTGCAATTAAGACAAAACCACGGGGTCGCATTGAGGCAACTGATGCGGAGGATGAGGTTCCTTATCAAGTGGATGAAATGTCGGGAGTTAATGAGGTACTTGAAGTTGAACCAATTGATACCTTACGTGATGATCGACTCTCTGTTGAAGAAGTTGAACCATGTGAACCAGTACCAGAAGTGACTGAAGAGGAAGAAGAGACTAGAGATGAAGAGGAGGAAGAATATACTGAAGATGAAGAAGACGAAGAATATGAATATTTAGAGTAGTCTTATTAGTATTAATGTTGTTATCATTATTACATTAATGTTCTAATTATCGTCGTTATATTAGTATTAATGTTGTTATCATTATTAGATTATGTTGTTATCATTATTACATTAATGTTGAAATTATCGTGATTATATTATTGTTCTTGTTATCATTATTATTAGAGTCTTGTTATTGTTCATAGATATGCATCCAGGAGAAAGTTCAAACCCATCGAGACAAGGGAAGAGGCATCATCGTCGTAGACAACGTGAGGTGACATTAGTTAATATTGGGAATAACTCATTTATTGCGACGCCTCAGACCACCTCTCCAGTTGCCCCACCGGTGGTTCAGCCTACGTCTCCACCAGTTGGGTATATGCCTACACCAGGGCTGCATACACCAGGGTATACGCCTATACCACCTGGGTATATGCGTATACCACCTGGGTATATGCCTACACCAGGGTTATCGATGCCTACACCAGTTGAGCCCCATGGTGATGCGTATACTGATGAGCCCCATGTTGGTGTTACTGATTCAGATTCATCGACTGATGAAGAGGATGTGCAGGTAGTTGTCGGCAATGATGGTATCAAACGCAAAGTCATCTATCCCTATGGTAACGCGTAAGTATTGTTTGAATTTTTTAGTTTAAATTAATTATGCAATGACTTATATATATAATGTGTGTGTGTGTGTTTTATTGTTTGATATATATGTTTTGTTATGCAGGTTGCTTCCTGCGAAGGCCGCTTCATCGCATATCACATATGTCATTCAGAAAATGTATTTTAAAACTTATCATGAAAAGTGGACAAAAGTCAATGATGAGGAAAGGGGAAAACTTTTGGATTTGTTTAAGGTAATTGTTAGTTAATTATGTCATTACATATATTGTTAATTTTAATTTTTTTATGTTATATATAATAATACATATTTTTGTTTTGCTTAATGCAGTCTAAGTTGACGTGGCTGCCGGAACATGATGTAGCTGTGCAGAAGCTTTTTTTCAAAAGAATGGGCAAGCAATTGTCGGATTTGCTTTACAAACTGCGTTGTAAAGATAAGCAGCCAAAATACATCCCCGACCGTGTTTGGAATGCCTACAAGGAACTTTGGGCTACTGAGAGCTACAAAGAAAAAGCTGAAAAGGCCAAGCAGAATAGAAATTCTGAAAAGGGTGGCTCGCTTCACTGTTGCGGCTCCGTCAACCAGGCTCAGCATGCTGTCAGATTGGTAAATTATTTTAAGTATGTGTTATTTTAGTTTATTTAGGGTGATTAGCAATAATTAAAAATGTGTTTCATTATTACAGAGTAAGAAGGCTGGACGCGATATCACTATTCCTGAGCTTCACAGGGCAACACATTTGAGGAAGGGTACTACGGAGTATGTTGATGAGCGCTCTAGGAAAACTCAGGTATATACAACTTGTTTTGTATTAAATAATTTTGTTTTCTTAAAATGGAACGCTAATTATGTTATGTTATCTGGTTATGGAAAACAGGAGGATGTTAGTGAGACGATGGTTGAGCCGACTCAGGGGACCTGGAACCCTGGCTCACTTGGTCCACTTCCCCCTGAGATCATAGCTCTGGCGAACCGCAATTGGAAGATGGCGGTAGGCGGGCCGAATAAGGGTCGCCTGTATGGTTCGGGGCCCTTGGCGCCGTTATTGGACTCTGGGGTTGATCACTTCGACACTAGTGGGCCTTCTGGCAGTGGACCTCCTCCTCCTCCTCCTGCTATAGCTGACGAGACCGCGCAACTTAGGCAGCAGGTGCAGGCTCAGGCACAGGTCATTCAGGAGCAGGAGCAGCGGCTGCAGACTCATGAACAGGTGCAGACAACCTTGCAGGAAGACTTCTTGAATTTTACCCGTGCGCAGGCGAAGATATTGAAGTATTATAACCGCAAACATCCAAATGGGTCTGAGTCTGAGGGGTCTGATGATAATCCCTATTAGGACTTTGTTATTTGGGAGAGATGCGGGACTTTGTTTATTTTGATTCGGATTTGTTTGAACTTGTTTATTTTGATTCGGATTTTGTTTTTATTTGGGATTGTATTGTTTGATTTCGACTTTATTGTTAATTCAGATTTTCGCATTTATCTTAATTATAGTGTTTATAATAGACAGGGTTTTGCGCAATAGACAGGTTGTTCGCATTTCGATTTTAAAAAGCAGGTTTTTCAAATATTAAAAGCCAGGTTTTCCAGAGAAATTTTAAAAAAATTCAGGGGTCATTAGCGACGGAATTAGTGGCGGAATTCCGTCGCTAATATTGCTAACCAGACACACCCACGTGGCATTAATTAGCGACGGTATTAGAGACGGAAATCCGTCGCTAATGGGCTCATTCGTAGGGTAACACGTGGCAATATTTAGCGACGGAATTAGTGACGGAAATCCGTCGCTAATATTGCTCATTCGTAGGCTAACACGTGGCAGTAATTAACGACGGAATTAGCGACGGATTAATCCGTCGCTAAATAGCGACGGAACGAAATCCGTCGCTAATAATTAGCGACGAGCTTAGTAGCGACGGATAAAATCCGTCGCTAATTCCGTCGCTAAATGTAGTTAGCGAGGGAAAAAGTGGTATTAGCGACGGAAAAATCCGTCGCTAATACGCTGTTTTTTTGTAGTGATATACCCATATTTTATCTAAAAGGTCCCGGGTTCGATCCAAAGGGAACACACAAATATAGTTTTTTTTCTTTCTCACGGCAAAAAAGCAACGCACGCTTCCAGCTCCAATCAGAAACCTACACGCACCTCCAATTAGAAACCCACGCAAGAACGAAAACTCCCGCTACACGCTTCTTCCTTTCTCTGCGTCTTCTTCCTCTTCACCTCTTGCTTTCTTCTTCATCTTCAACAAGCTTCCTTTCTTCTTCATCTTCAACAATTTTTAATTTCACTCTTAAAAGGTATTGATTTCACTTTTTTGTGGGTTTATTTTTATTTTCATTCTAATGATATGATGATATGATTTTCAGAATCCGTTGATTTCTTCTTAGCTTTCGTTGGTTTCAGAATCTATTGATTTCAGAATCTGCTGATTTCAAATCAGTTTTTGTTGATTTCAGAATCTTGAGTATCATCCAGATGTGCAAGATGAAGTAAGAAGAGCTTACCTTTTAAATGGTCCTAACCAAATACGTTTGACGAAGTATCCTGTTAGAAAGATTTCGGGGAAAAATCGTAGTTTTTGTGCAAGTTGGTTTGATGAATATAATTGGCTAGAGTACAGTGTTAGAAAGGATATTGTATATTGTTTTCCTTGCTATTTGTTTTATAATGAGTCTTCAACAAGAACTGCATTTGTGAAGGATGGTTTTAACATTTGGAATCAAAAAAAGAAGTTAAAGAAGCATCAAGGAACATCACCGACTAGTCATCATAACAATTGTGTGAGGTTATGTGAAGCTCTTATGAATCAAAAACAAAGTATTGAATCTTCTTACAAAAAATACTCTACACAAGAGAAAGAGTATTATCTTGTTTGTCTGAAAGCATCACTTGAAGCAGTCAAATATCTTGTTAGAGGTGGGTTAGCCTTTAGGGCACATGATGAGGGGAAGAACTCTTTATATAAAGGTCATTTTCTTGAATTTGTAGATGTTTTGGCGAAGAATTGTGAACACATAGCTGCAGCAATTAAAGGTGGTGGAGAAAATCATAAGATGACTTCTCCTCTTATTCAGAAAGATCTTGCAAATGCATGTGCTGCTGAAACTGTTAAAAAAATCGTTGAAGAAATTGGAGATGATATTTTTTGTGTCCTTGTTGATGAATCTGGTGATTGTTCTGGAAAAGAACAAATGGCTGTGGTTGTACGTTTTGTTGATGGAAGAGGTTTTATTGTAGAAAGATTTGTTGGTATTGTTCATGTTGCAGATACTAGTGCAAAAGCACTTTTAGAGGCTCTTGAAACTTTGTTGTCTGGATTGGGGTTGTCTATGTCTAAAATTCGAGGTCAAGGGTATGATGGAGCAAGTAATATGCGAGGTCATCTTGGAGGTTTGAAAACTTTAATTCAGAATGACAATCCGCAAGCCTACTACGTTCATTGTTTTGCTCACCAACTCCAGTTGGCTCTTGTTTCGATTGCTAGACATCATAAAGATGTTGATTGGTTTTTTTGTGAAGTTACTCGTCTTGTTAATTTTATCCGGGCATCTAACAAGCGTCAAGCTATACTTTGTAAAAAACAAGTTACTCATATTGAAGAGTTAATTGATAATGACTTGGTGGAAACTGGTACCGGGTTGAATCAAGAAATGTCTATTGCAAGAGCAGGGGATACACGTTGGGGATCTCACTTTAGGACTCTTAGTAGGTTGCATTGTTTGTTTAATCCCATCGTTGAAATGCTTGAAGACCTCACAAGTGATAGATTGTGTAACGGTGAACCACAAAGTTTGTTGTTCGCAATGCAAACTTTTAGTTTCATTTTTATGTTGCATCTAATGGTTGATGTGTTATCAATTACAAATGATTTGTCTCAAGCATTACAAAAGGGTGATCAAGATATTGTGAATGCTATGGATCTTGTCCGACATAACAAGGCAAGGTTTCAAGAAATGAGAGATGGTGGATGGGAAAAGTTTTATGAAAAAGTCGTATCTTCTTGTGGTAACCTTGAAATTGATGTGCCCGATATGGATTCACGGCATGTGAAACATAACAAGTCCAAGCGTTGTTCTCCGTTGGTCACAAATTTGCATTACTTCAAACATGATTGCTTCTTGGGTATCATAGATTTGGTGTTGAAAGAGTTGAATGAACGGTTTACTCCTGAAAATATAGAGTTGTTGCATTGTGTAGCATGCTTGAGTCCTTGTGATTCATTTAAAGCGTTTGATTCAAAATTGCTTGTGAGGTTAGCGAGATTGTATCCAGCTGACTTTGATGATGTTGATGATGTGGAGTTGTCTAGCCAACTTGATAATTATATTAGGAGTGTTAAAGATGATGATAGATTTTCCAATTTAAAGGGGCTCTCGGATCTTTGTAAGACTCTTGTGCAAACAAAGAAGAACAAGACCTACAGATTTGTGTATAGACTTCTGAAATTAGCTTTATCTTTACCGGTGGCAACCGCAACTGTTGAGCGAGTATTTTCAGGAATGAAGTATGTGAAGGATGAATTGAGAAGCAGGATGTCCAACCGTTGGCTTAATGATTGTTTGGTAACATTTGTGGAGAAAGATGTTTTTAGCACCGTCGATGATTTAGATATCATCAAACGCTTCCAGTCTATGAGAAAGAGGAGAATGCAATTAAACTTGGATTAAAAGGTATTTTATTTTGGAACATTACTTTATCGTTGATTTTTTTGAAACATTACTTTATCGTTGTTTTTTTTTTTGTAAAATCGTACAATTGTTAAATCATTGAAGAAAAAGGAACACCCTAATCTAAATTCCTGGATCCGCCCCTGATCTGTCGTAGCCATATCCGGAATTTTTTTTTTCGTATTTCCGAAAATACGTTAAACAACGGTATTTCCGGAAGTTTAAAAAATTAAACTTTCCGAAAATACGTCAAAAAAAGGTATTTCCGGAAGGTTAAAAATTTGAATTTCCTGAAATACCTAATAGTGGGTATTTTCGGAAGCATAAATACATTTTTTTAGATATTTCTAGGAATCTTACAATTTTGTGGAGCCGCCTCATCAGATTTTGGTTAAAAAGATCCTTAATTTATATCCACCTTTAGACCAAAATAGCCATGGGGGGGAGGGGGGATTTTGTTTGGAGACGGTAGAGATTATGTGACACACCTGTTATAAATGTATAAGAAAAAAAAAGAAAGTATCCTAGTCGTAATAGAACATAAAAAAATAGATTGTCATTTTATTAAAAGTCACTCACATCATAAATTGTATCAATTGATTGTCGGGCAGCCTATTTAAAAGTATCCGTTATTTATATATTAGATCAATTGATTGTTGGGTAGCCTATTTATCAGATCAATATAAGAAAGTGCTCTACTGTAATGGTTATGATGCTGTAAGTTTTGGGGAATATATAGCTAACTCCTTTCTGATTCTTGCTACATCATAAGATGCTGCTATATTATTAAAATAAACTGGGGATGGATTTTTTACGGGTGTTTCTTATTTCTGGCCAAGCAAATGTGCTCTTCTATATTATTATTTTTTTATTATTATTATTATTATTATTATTATTATTATTATTATTATTATTATTAAAACTCGTACTCTCTCATATTTTGGAGCCTTAGGTTATTTATTATTATTTACCAGAACAATAGTGAGTAATACAATGCATAATTGTTAGAGCGTAATTGGTAGGACTTATATTTCATCTTTGGATGGTTGCGTAATCAAGATTAGAAGATGTTTTGCTTTAAATTGTGGGCATAAAAATAACCTAAATGTGAATGACATTGTTTTTGGGAAGGTGTGGTGTTTCCTTTTCTACTAAATTGATACCGATAGAGAGATTATATTGTAACGGTTTTTAAGAAGTACAAAAGATTAAATATTATTTTAGGAATGGTATTGAGAAATTGTATTGAAAATTTTTGAATGAATAAAAAATTGGGAATGAAAGATACAAAAGTGGTTCTAATGTGCACGGCCTTGTAGCATTATTGATTGTATCATAGATTTATTGTAGTTTTTGATTTAAAAAAATAAAATAAAATTACTGTATATCGCGTACATGTATTTATTGTGGTCGTCTAATATATATTCTGAAGAATTGAAAATAATTTGATTTTCGGATTTTATGAATGTAAAATATTGATGTAAACAAATTGGAATAGCTTTGGAAGGTGAGAAAGCAAAATATTTTGCGTATCTTAGTGACTTTAAAGCCATACGACTTTTCAGACCACCTTTTCCAGTTGTAATGATTATCTCGGACTTGGATCCTCTGCAATATATCCTATCCTAACCATGTTACATTCGATTAGTATAATCAACAATTAATCTTTAAAACATAAAATGCCAAATACATAATAATCCCATAAAAAATCATGCTTCTATCTTATAACCGCCATGTAAATAAAGCTTGGAGCCAGCCTTGTTTTATACTCCCCCTCCTAAACACTATGTAGATACACACACCTCTGCCACGAGATGACTTCATTCAAGCAAAAAGCTATACAATTGATAATATAAATACACACCTATGAGAATTCAATATCATTTGTATGGCAGGTACCTTGTTTCAATAGAGTCAACTCTCCTCCCCATTCTTGTTCTTGATCAAATTAAATATGGATATACATACTTGTTCCGCTGAACCAGGTTGTCACTTGTTGGATCTTGATTCCTCGCACCTCCAAAACTCTTCCTTGCATCAGATTCAAATTTGGTTTTCACTCAAATTTCAATTTAATTTATAACAGAAAAAAAGAAAAATAAAACACAGTTTTGAAAAAAGAGAATCCGATGATGTTAAGAATGCTAAGCTTCATTTCAAGCAACCTAACCTCTACAATTTAACAACTTTAGCAATGCACTGAGGTCTTGTAGTGTATTTCGTATGTTTTGATCTGGCTCTACTACTCTCTAGTCTTGAAAAAAAACAGAGAAACAACACATGTTATGTCTTTGCATAGTCTCGAATTATAACAGGGAATCCATTACACCTACATATAGTCAAGTAGAAAATCAAGTCAAATAAAAACATCTTGAAACCACCTCACTCACATATAGAAGAATGTTAAAATACGTACAAGATATGCTTAATTTATATATTGCTATTAATTAATTAATGATTCTCCTATGTGAAATAGCAAAATACTACAATGATTGATACCAATAAATATAAAAGAAGTTCAGATACTGCAATTATAAGTAAATACCTAACAAACTATATAATACTGCGGGTGCATGTCAAGAAAAATGGGAACTTAACTTATTGAAAACTAAAGCTACCGTTGGTTTCTTTTTCATTTCAATTCCATGAAAGAGACAAACATTCTCTAAAAGTGGTGGTGCTCTTAGATTTTACAAAGTTAGGAGGAGGAGAATAAACTGAATATAAATATAATAAAATACATAGATTAAACAAATATGAACGATGATGAGAATGCATCTGGAATAACATGATTTTCATATTGCCTAAGCATAAAACCGTAGTCAGTCTCTTGGTTATTAGTTGTTCCACCTTTTAAAGAATGACGACATCTCTAAAACCTCTATTGCATAGCATCTCTTCACTGCAACCATAGCATCTCCACAGTAACCTACAAGACAAGGAAAACTTGTTCACCTGCAAGGTATATAGATGCCTATGATGCCTACTATGGAAACTATATTAAATGATGACATAGCCGTAAATGAAGTGTGAACTATACCAATTTTGTCAACGTAGGCCACAAACAAATTAATTTGCATGCCAACTCATTATAAACCTGTTCCAAATACCGAGCTGAAGTGTGAATACAGCCTATTAGTCAAGTTGCTGTCAGGGATGCGATTTTTTCAACAATGGAAAGCTTATAAAACCTGTTTGTGAGTACATACCAAGGGGATAAAGAGGGAAGCACGTGTGAACGGGGTTAAACGAGGGACGTAGGGGAATGCATGGGAATTTCATTCCCGCCCAGAAACGAGAAAATCTTACGTGAATTGCTGCATGAAAGCCATTTTTGCCGCTTAAGTGGTGTGAGATGCATCTAGGACTAAGATTAATAGGAAGAGATGATAGTACTAGGCATGGTGTATACATACTAGTAAAGCAGAAGAGAGGGAAATGACTTGTGAGCCATTAATGTGAAAGAACTAGTACTATTGCCCGTGCGTTGCACGGGGTCGACTAAATCTGATTTGTATAAAATATAGCTTTTTTTAGTTTGGACCAATACTGTTAACTACCACACAGCGTCTCAATATACTATCAATGAAAGACTAATACCCGCTCGTGTTTAGGAGCAAATTTTATAAATTAAATAAGAATATTAGAAATAATAAAGAAACATTAACAAAGACATTGAAATTGAGCACACATGCATGATCTGATGAAAACCATCAATAAAATAAAAGCTGTTATATAAAGTTGAAAAAAGATGATGCAGGTTCTATTGTGAATGTCGCTAAAGTTCCAGCAGGAGTAATTGCGCAGAGAGAGATAAAAATATAAACACCAATTTAAGGATGCTTCTAATACTCGTTGGTGCGAAATGACCAAAACAAAGAAGACAACACAAATAAAAAATGAAACACGTAGTATCATGCAGGTTTGGATGAAAATAACCAATAGAATAGAAGCCACTATACAGAGTTGAAAAAATATGATGTGGGTTCTATTCTAAATGTGGCTGAAGTTCCCTTCAATAAAAATTAAATTATAACTATGAATTAAATAAGACGATTATAAAATTAAAAAAGAACATTAACAAACACATTGAAATTTAGCATCCATAGATAATAAAAAGAAAAAGTCTAAAGAATTTTAATATCATAATCCATATTCATGCAAAGTTGTGTGAAAACCCAATAAAATATAAATAGCTATAATAACTGTGACAAAATTATTTTTTGTGACAAAATTATTTTTTTCGCCAATTCGGTTATTGAGGAAGGAACTTCAAGTATATGAACATCTAGTTTTTTTGGATTTCTAAAATACCTCAAAACAAACTACTTAGCATTGCACTTTACATATTTGTCACGAAATTGTTTTTTTCACCAAACTGGTTATTTAGGAACGAACTTCACGTTTTTGAACATTTAGGTTTTTTTAGACTCTAAAGTATCTAAAAACACACTACTTAACATCGCACTTTACGTGTTTTATCACAAAATTAATTATTTTTTCACCAAATCGGTTATTGAGCAACAAATTTCATGTGTTTGAATGTCTAATTGTTTTTGGACTCTAAAGTGTCTCAAAATGCATTGCTTAGCATCGGACTTTACATATTTCGTCACGAAATTAATTTTGTGCTCACCAAATCGGTTGTCAGGGAACAAACTTCAAGTATTTAAACTTCTAAATTTTTTCCTGAACTTTAAAGTATCTCAAAATAAACTACTTAGCATCACACTTTACATATTTTGTCAGGAAATTAATATTTTTCTACCAAACCAGTTATTGAGAAATCAATTTAACGTATTTTAACATCTAAAATTTTCTACGGACTCTAAAGTACCTTAAAATACACTGTTCACCATTGCACTTTATGTACTTTGTCATAAAATTATTTTTTTCTTCACTAAACAGGTTATTGACTAACAAACTCCACATTTTTTTACCAAAACCCCTACATATTTGTATATAAAAAAAAATGGGTTTTAAAAGACCTAAAATAATACTTAAAATATGAAAAATTGAAAAAAAAAAAAGAATGCCAAGTTTTGGATTATTATTTTATTACTAGGGCGCTCACCCGTGCGATGCACGGGGTGTGGTAGGGAATGTGGGTTACCAAAAAAGGCGTTTAACATGTCTTGCCCTTGGTGTGGTAGGAATTATTTAACATGGAAAGTGTTTTAGGCAATAATGGTGGAGAAAATATACACGGTGGCAGAAAGACGTTTAACCAAAATTCTTAACAATTTTTTGTGGTGATCCAATTAGATATGCGATGCCTTGATAATAAGTTAAAATTGTGTTATAAGTATACATAATTTATTTGTTAATGTATGTACATTACTATAATTAATATGATGTAGTAGGAACTAATATATAGTAGAAGTAGTAGAACTAATATATGGCTTTTAGAATGAATGATACATTGAATGTTGTGAACATTTAACCACAGTGTGGATGTATATTTAACAAAGTGTTTAAGTATAGTTGGTGTTAATAATTAAGATTCGATCAACAGCAATAACAATGAATTTACTTTTTATAATCTAATTTCTTTGTGTAATGGGTCATGAGGCTGGCGATGCAAAAGGTTGTGTTTGTCAAATTAGTTTATTAGATTGTAGAAAACAGTGTTAATATTGAACCTTACGATAATCAATTATATAAATGGTCTGGCGAAATGGAATTGGCAGTGAAATTGTTTAAAATTAGAAAAAGGAACCCACAATCGGTACGATTGTATATAACATTCATTATAATGGAAGGACTTGTTATTGAGTTGATTGTGGAACATGTTCAGTTGTGGTAGCTTCTTCATTTTATCAGAATATAAAATAGAGATGTTGTTTTTAATTTTAAGATTGTTACATTAATTTTAAATTTATCAGAATATAAAATAGTTTAAGAATTAATAATAATGGTTTTCATGATGTGAAAATAGATGTATATGGTGAGAGGAGAGTTTATTGTGACAGATGAGAGAAGTAAATTTGGACCCTATAACACTACATGTGTAGTTGTGATTAAAGGTGGGTAGTTATCACGTTGACTTTTTGCTTTAATCTCAACCATTCATGATTTGATCTATGGTCAATATTGGTTCCTCTCACCCTCTCATTATAAAATCCCCTCATAATATATGTTCCCTATATATATGTATATATTGAAACTCGCGACAAGAATACTATGTAGTAAAGAAAAACACATTAGTAATAGGGAATTTTAACGCGCTGAAGCTAGATCAGAGCGTCAGAGAATGATATTTGATTTGCATAGTAATAGGCTGCATTTTAGGAATAATGGGATCATGGGAAGATTAAAAGTTGGCAAAATTAATTGTATCGGAAACAAAGAAACACTCATTTTTCTTTTTAATAAAAAAGGGGGTTGCTAAAAGAAAAAAGGGGTGTGAGCAGCAAGACCCTAAATCTGTGATAGCCCATAACTTAAACCAAAAGCACATAATCATGAATTGAAGGGGGGTTTCTGAAAATGCAACCAGTGGTGTGAAGAACAGTTTTTTGTAACAGAAACACAATACATTAGGAAAAAAAAGCCTAATATACAAAAAGTAGTAAAAAGGGGTGCGAATGAAGCATATCCGGTGGTGCAGTTATAAATCTGATCTTATTATCAAAAGGGGTCGTATCATTAGCAACATAGAGGGCAAATAACAATCTGACCTTTAAATTTAAAATAAATAAATAATTATCAAAAGGGGTCGTATCATTAGCATAGCAGCATAGAGTGCAAATAACAATCTGACCTTTAAATTTAGAATAAATAAATAATAAATAATAATATAATAATATAGAATGTATAACCAAATTATAGATGGGAACCCTAATTTTTGTTCCTATCTGTCCCAGCCGCACAAACCACAAACACATTGGAGAGTGAGAGATATATCCGGAGAGACTGAGAGAAGGTTTCGGTGAGAGAGAAAGAAAAAGGGAGTTCAATGGTGAGGGAGGAGAACGACGGTGAAAGGAAGAAGAGGGAGAGGACGCCGGAGGAGCCGACCACGGGAGGGACCGTGGCGATGCCGGCGATGGTCACGGTGTGATTTTTGGTGGTGGTTACGATGTGGGTTTTTTGATGGTGAGAGAGAGAGAGGAGCGGCGGTGCTCCGATGGTTCTCCGGCGTTACTCCGACGGTATTCCGGTTACCATGTGAGTATTATTTGGTTCACTCTTCTCCGTCTCCTCTCTCATTTTTTTTAATAGAGCTTTATTAGTACAGATAACAGAATTGTTAAGGTATGACTATTACTATAAATTGATGGTTCACAACTTTTGAATCCTCAATTTTACAAGAAAAACAAATCCTATTCTTATATTAATTATATGGGATATTATTAATTCTACCAGCCCAAAGGAGCTTCCTCAAGGATTTGTTAATTTTTATTTTCTTTCCCCTTCCTTATAAAATAAAAATGGCTTAGAGCAAAATTAACATAATTTAGTAGGTTAACTAACTTAGTTAAGAAGTCAGTGATTTTGGCTCTCTAGCTTTCAGCTTTTGAAATTTCACTATTAAGCTGCTTTCTTTAAAGTGTATTTGAACCAATTAATTTAATTTAATGTTGTTGCTCCCTATGGAGAATCTCCAGACGTATTTCAGATTAATCTGGAGGATGACATAGTCATAGAAGAGAAAGAAGAGCAAAATATTGGGGTACTTTTTTAAGATTAATTATTTATTGTTATTTCCCTTGTATTCCTGCAATATATTTTTACCTCAAATAGTTTTTTGGGTTCCAGTCATTTTCTGCAAAGGTAAGAGGCATTGATATGGGTTAGAAAGTAATAAGATGCATCACACGAGTGATTGTCCTAGTAAGGCATAAATGATAAAACCATTTGAACTCCCACATGTTGATGTTGTTCAGCAAGTTGTTTACGTTGATTGTGTGTTGGATCCCTAATAATGTTATTGGAGCATATTCTTTTTTACATTCACAAAATGCATCATATTCATAACCTTCTATTTTGGCTTGAAGTAGTTAGCATGGTCATGAAATGAAGGTTTTGATTTAAAGCTTGCTATGAAGGCTATCGTTTTTGGACAATGCAAGAACTCCATGCTATGAAATTGCGGCTGGACTGGAGCATATTCTTTTTTACATTCACAAAATGCATCATATTCATAACCTTCTATTTTGGCTTGAAGTAGTTAGCATGGTCATGAAAGTGAAGGTTTTGATTTAAAGCTTGCTATGAAGGCTATCGTTTTTGGACAATGCAAGAACTCCATGCTATGAAATTGCGGCTGGACCTAGAAGACAATGCACAAATAAATGTCGCTGAGAATACAAGATCAAGGTAAAGTGTTTTTTCAAAACCTCTCAAGTCTTTGAAAATGTCAAATACTTTCTGGTTCCATTCATTTTCTGCAAAAGTAAGAGGCAATGATATGTGTTAGGAAGTTGTGGAGATATAATATCAGAAAAAATAAGGTATAAATGATGGAATAATTTGACCTCCTGCATGTTAATGCTGTTCAGCAAGTTTTGATTTCCTTGATTGTGTGTTGGGTCCCTAATGATGTTACTGGAGCATATCATTTTTTACATTCACAAAAAGCATCATATTCATAACCTTCTTTTTTGGGTTGAAGTAGTTAGCAGGGTCATGACAGTGAAGGCTTTGGGTTAAACCTTGCTATCAAGGCTACGGTTTTTGGACAATGTAAGAAGTCCATGCTATAAAAAATGAGATTATAATAACATGAAAGATTCTTAGGGTTTGACTATCTAGTAATGTTTATGTGTACTAACTCATTCATTCTTGGTGCTTTATGTGATAGTTAGTTATCTTTATGGGCACAATATGGTATAACTGGGTTTGTAACTGAAAAGGAATTGGCCTAGGTAACCAAATTATGGAATTTTTATATTAATTTTGGACCAAATAACCCCAAATAATGATGATTGAGAGTTACATTTAAAATTTCATTGGGGAAATGGAAAAAACAAAAGCAAAACAGAATTTGAAAGGCAGAAGCAGTTTTATTGATAGGAAAAGAAAACCAATATAGATAGGAAAAATAGAAGCTTTACCTTTGAAACAGATGAAGGTAGAGTGTAATGCTTGAAAAACTGAAACTTTTTGGAAGAAAGCCAATGAGATTGAAGTATTTAGAAATACAACCAACCACAAATATGAAGACAGATTGAACTTTTTTGATTATTTGTAGCAATTTTGTTCCAGGTTTCTATTATAAGAGAAAAAAGCAGAGAAAACATGTTAGCCAAGATCAGAAATATTTGAAATAAGAAGAGAGGGAGAGATGGTGAAGACAAAAATAGAAAGACAGCTGATGGTGGGTGTACTTTACATTTGGGTGCACATGGATGTTTAAATTTTTAGTTGTAAGACAGCATGCATAAAGCAAAATGTATTGTAGAGAAGCACATTTTTTCAACGGATCCACTGTTGTATATTATATTCGGCTACAGTTTCATGTTTAAATTTTCAGTTACAGCATGTTTAAATTTATTCAGTTACAGCATGTTTAAATTTTTCATTGCTGGCTTCCAATTTGTTAAAGGTGGTTGTTTCAATTTGTCAAATGTGAACTCTTCCATTTTTTCAACCTAGCCAAAGGACTTTTGTCTGCTACCAGTTTGTGTGTTGAAAACTAAGTTAAGTTAGAGATAGGAATCATTAATGTGTGTGGAAAGTCATATGAACACACCATTTTTGTCAGAATCGGAAAGCTTGTGTGAACACAACCAATTTGTCAAGCTTGGCCCTTTCTTTTCTTCTGCATTGTTTCTGATTGTTGCATTCACACCTCTTTTGCATTGTTTCATTTTTTTATGCATTCACACCTTTCTTTTATGCATTGTTTCAGTTTTATGCATTCACACTTCAAAACAAGATCCAAATGTTTGCATTCACACCTCTTTATGCATTGCTTCAGCTTTTTGTAGCCTATATTATGCAAACTAGGACAAAAACCCGTGCGATGCACGGGGTGGGGTAGCGAGTAATACAGTGAAAATATGTTATACCGTACGTGGTATGCAGATTGTATTGCGTCGTTGGCGGTATGGCTTAATAGGGATGGATAAGTGGTTAGGCTGTTTTGGTGAATGAAACACTAATTAAATAGAGATAATAGCGTGGTCAACTAATGTTTTTTTTAATAGTTAGAAGACTATGACAATTTTTTAGGTTGATTGGGTGGTGTAATAAGACTTTTAGGTTGAAGATGTAAGCAAATTGTTAGTAAGTGGTTTTTATAAAGGTTGAAATGGTTGCCGACAAACCGATTGAAAACTCTTTGTGCGATGTTATCACTTAAAATAGATGTTAATCAAATTAAATTGAAATTTTTGTCTTACATAATACTGAAGGGTTTGACAAATGAAAGATAGTATGTGGCTAAAGGTTTGTGACATATTGTACTCAATACTGATATGTGTGAGAGGATGTATAAGATCCTGTAAAGAGGTTATGTACTGGTTGTGGGAAAAGGTTTTGCTATATGATAGACTAAAGTGATACCAAAAGTGAGGGACAGCCATGCAGGTGAGAGGAATCCAGCTATCTGTACTCTGAGAAGTTAAATTTTCTAGCCAGTTTTGTCTAGAAATAGTATGGAAATTTGACTTTATTGGTTGGAAGCTATGGAAGGCGCGCAGGTTGAGGACAATAGATATGAGTACTATTGTGAAGTACATAAAATAAGGGAATATACTCAACCGTGTTCATTAATAAAACGGACTTCTGGAACATTTTGTCATTGTTGTTTATTGTACTTGAAGGGGTTAAAAGGAAGGGAAGAAGGATGAGATGGTTTCATTGCAAAGTCGTATATAGAGCAGGTATGTAGATGGGGCACGAAAATTAAAGTTCCTGACAAAGGGTATGGGAGATGGTATTTAAAGTACAACAAAAGTCCTCTAGCATTGAAATATTTGGCAACAATAGTTGAGACCAGACCGTGTGGGTCAAAGTATGTTTGTAATGCTATTAAGAGCAGAATAAGCACACAAGAGTAGATTGGCAACATACACAACTCCTTCTCAACTCCTTCAGTTGCGACTTCTTGAATAGCAAACTAATTTGCCTTACTTAATTGACAAAAAAATTGCAAATGGTTTTGAGAAGGCAATCTGGACTATAAAAAAATCTGGACTATAAAATCAAAGTACAACCAAAAAATTAGTTAATGCAATCTCCATGGAAGCTTATTTATCTGAAAGAAGTGAATATAAGAATAAGTGATCCTTATGTCTCCTTCTAGAGCGACCAAACCTGAAACTACGAACAATTGAATAATCTATTCGTTAGAAAAATGACATGTGATTCTTGTTTGAAACGTCCAGCTAATAACACTTTGTGACATTATAGCAAAGCCAAAAACAATATAATCAAATCTAAACTGTTTGTTGCCCACATATCAGACACTAAAAAGAGAAAGACTAAACTTGCTTCTCTGCTGAACTGGGAAGGAGATAGAGTACCAATAATAGAAAAGCATTAAACCACACAACTTGAATGTGCTAAAAACAAATTCTCTAAGAATGTATATATCATAGAAGCTTAGAGCTCAAATTTATATCATAGAAGCTGATAGCATCAAATTACAACTTTAATTTGTCACTTGTCAGTTAAGAATTATTAATTACAGCAAATAAAAAATGAGTTTTGTAGCTCTTATAATGCATTGAAGTACTCAATTCCTTAAAAATTACAACTCTCGACAAAGAAGAGAAACAAACACTTGTATTAACTTCTATATGACGTCTCGAAGCTGATACTGCCAACATGCCCATGTCATCAAATTATTAGAAATACACATTTTACAATATCATTGAGGTATTTTTATGTAAACCATAGAAGAAATGGGTAAACATTAGGAAGTATGTCAATTTAGGGATATGAGCAATGCTAGAGGGTATGACTCCTGACATTTTATTGTAGAACAGGTACTTGCCTCCAACAAACAATCAACACATTAAGGAAATTATCAAGAAAGATAAATCTTGAATCAGCAAAATTAATGTTTAACAACACTCTTGAAACCAAGAGGAGGATGGAAAGAATAGGTCACAAGATTTGAAGACTGGTTAAGTTAGCAAGCTGTGCCGGTATTCCTCCAGTAAAATAATTATTGTTGAGGTATCTGGTTAGAAGAACATAATTTGTTAACACCTAGAGACCATAGTATTTTTTATTTAAGATCAAATGGTGATGTTTGGAATAAAAAATTCACAAGGAAGAACTTACAGATTGCATAGTGATGGAAAGGAACCTTCAATACGAATGAGTTCCCTTATAGTACCCACCAAATGATTGTTACCAGCATCCCTAAAACATAGCAGTATTAAAATGAGGCATAACTGGTTTTAGATATAAATATATAGTCTACTCTAAAGTAGGAGATTCTTGGAAGGATTTGAATATTACAAATGTCTAAAAGGTAGCGAAGGTCTGGAAGATTTGCTAGCTCCTTTGGAATTTCACCCTTGAAATTATTGAAGCTTAGGCACCTGCATAAGGATATCATATCTTAATTGTTAACAGAATACAAAAATTGGGAATGAAAGACTAACAAGTCCAAGGTTACTCACAGATGTGTCAAACTTTTAAGCTCGCCAATTTTTGGAGGAATTGCATCCTGTAGTTTGTTGCACCTCAAATTTTTGAAAGCAAACAAGGTAAAAATGAACCACGTAACTCAAATGGAACCAAAATTATCAAAAATCAACATCCGTGAGCATAAAAGCAGTGAAAACACCAGTCTTTATCTTCATAAGTCAATACACGCTGTTGCTTCCCAGTAGGACCAACTCAGCCCACACCAACGTTGCAATCTATGTCTGGTGTGGTTGAAGTTTGAAGAGTAATTTAGGAAAAGAAAAAAGAAAATGGTGAATCCAAAAAAAATAACAATGAATTGAAATTGCAACCTACTGTGGTGCTCGTTGATGGCGACAAGGAGACAGTAGTTGTCTTGGTTGTTGGTAGCAAGCGCCTCTTTGACGACTCCGTGAGCCTTCGAATCCTCGCGGCAGCGACAATGACTTCGAATCGTTAGATCTAATAGTGTAGTGGTGGATGTAGGCTTTCTATCCGTCAGGAGTTGCGACTTCGCTCTCTTCTTGTGTGAAGAGAGGATGAAGGGAGAGGAGAGGAAAACGAGGAAAGGAGGAGGAGCAGAAGTGGTGGACAGAGAATGGATTTGAATACATGATAATACGATCAATTTCATTTAGTCAAATCATCAAACACCTTATTCGCTAAAAAAAATCAATATAGGTTGCGATAGAAAGAAAAATAAGAGAGACTAATAGAATTAAGGTTGAGAAAAAAGACGAGGGCATCGAGCGGAATCGAGGCCAATGGTGATGGTTGGATAGTGGTGGAGATTTCCACTTCTCAGCTTCTCTTCGTAAATGGCGGAAAGCTTTTCTGTTGAAGGAGGGAGCTTTCTGTTGTTGCAGTGTCCCATGAGAGTGTCCCATGAGAGGGAGCTTCATGGTCTAGCTAAAATTGAAACCTCAAATCTCCATCTACCACCGCAAGACAGCAAGAGCAATACAACAAACACATAGAGTGCTAATATGAGACATGAATTTAAAAAGAACGATTTTAGATTCAAAGTACAATCGATGAACGGCAAAATCACGATTCGAACTTGAAATTACAATAAACAAAAAGCAACAAACCTTGAAGAAGCTACGATTCCAACTTCTCTGAGAGAGAGATGTGATGCGAAAAATTCCTTTTTTTTGTCCCACATGTTGAAGATAAATCCTGATTCTTGCTCCAACCTTCACGTTTGCACATTGACGGTGCCGCCCAAAAGATCTAGAACCGAACAGATCAACAATACCTGAGCATCAAAACAAAGATTTGAACAACGTTTACATCAAAAACAATGAATTCGTATAGAACAATTTATATGAAATACATCACAATCACAAGGAGCAGTATTTTTATACACAGAAAATAACTCAATAAACAAGAAAATGTGACGATGAAGGAACTCACCAGCCAGAGGTTCCTCTGCACAGATCGAGAGGCGTTGAAGCAGAACGAGAATCGCGAGGCAGGGTTTGAGTATTTTCTCGCTGTAGTTTCTCTCTCTAGTTTTTCTTGTGATGGAGCTCCTATGGTTGAGTATTTACAACAGAAAAGGGGCTAGGGATTTGGAGAAGGAGAAGGAGAAAGAGAAAATTCTGGAAAAAGAGAAAGAATATGAGAAAAGAAATTCAATCCCTGTGAAGCGACGAGGAGAGGAGTGAATGATTGATGAACAATTCCATCATGAAGCTTATAGGAGTACAACCGTATCTGAAGTGGGAAAACATCTACTTTGTCAACGTAGGGGAAAGACTTTGAGGTGGTGCAGCAGAGGCCTATAAAACGAGTGAAACGTAGGGGAAAGACTTTTGTTTGTGGAAGACACAGTGAAATGCTGTGGTTTATGTGTGTGAATGGAAAGGGGGTTTGGTGGTGCAACAGTGGGCTAATAAAACGAGTTTGTAGGTGTGAAAATGAAATCAATTTGGCTCCCAAAATCAGTAACATGGTGAATGAATTACGTATTCTTGTGCATGTAATTGATATTGCCGCTTAAAAGAGAGGAAAAACTACGTAGGTAGTTGCATGGATTAACAAGTCCTTTTCGTGTTCACATTGTATGGTAGCAAAACCCGTTGCATTACACTGTGCATTTGGATCTAGGATTTATATATAGAGATGTTACGTATTTAGGTGCATGGAATTTTCAACTCGCGCTAAAATGGTTGCCATTTTCACGTAAAATATTGCATGGTAGCCAAAACAATTGCATTACACTGTGCATTTGGATCTAGGATTAATATAAAGAGATTATTATTATTATTATTATTTTATTATTATTAAAAGGGGGAGGGGGAAGTGTGCGCGCAACCCCAACTGCAGAATATGTAACACCCCAGTATTTTTATCGAGTAAAAATACTCAAGTGTACCATCATAAAATAATCAGAGATATTTTTCCTGTTTTAGATATTGAACATAAAAAAAAACAGCTCATAACCTAGAGTCCAATATCCAAATACCAAGAAATAGCGGAAACGATTTTACAACTTTTACTGGTACAAGTTATACAATCGGAAATACAAAGATCTCGAGGGAAAGACATTAACAATGAAAACTAAGTCTTCACCGTCTTCATAAGCACACCACCTAGCTGTGCTTCTTCACCTTTGCTTTTTCCCCTGCTTCTCTGTAAAAACCACACAATATAAACAGTGAGATACACATCTCAGTGAGTTCTACCGAGACCCCTACTAACATCGCGGTCCAGTTTTAAAACGTTTTTAAGGTTTGACACGACACCGACCGCAATCCACTTGCTAATCCCGGTGAATCATACAATAAGGCTTCGATCTAGTAGGACACCGACCGCAATCCACTTGCTAATCCCGATGAACTAACATCCTAGGCCTTTCTACGTACCACCGACCGCAATCCACTTGCTTATCCCGGTGAACGTAGTACAATAACTTTTAACACAACACCGACCGCAATCCACTTGCTAATCCCGGCGAACCCCATTAGCAATAGTGTTTCCAAATGACACGGATCCTAGGGTACGGGTTCATGACTTCCCCGCCTAGTATGTCAACATGGTTCGTCGCCCAACTCGATATATAAATATATCTACAATCATGTGAACTTATAGTTCATTTGCATTCAGACCAATAATTCAACATAACACTCGCATCAGGCCGTTTCCCATAGTCGATATAATATATATATCGTGAATCGTAGACCGGTTTAGACAAATAAATAATAATCATCCCGCGTCAGTTATACCGTACTACGTAGGACTCATAGTCCGCTTTATTATTAATAAACATATCCGCACACGTGTACTATTATTCGGTTTTTCTAAATAATTTATAACTTCAAAAAAAATAGTTCATTATACAATTTAAATCATTTATTTGATTAGGCCTTTCAATAAGCTTTCAAACGCACCTGAGAACACCTCAATCGGGTTCCCGGATCAAAAGTTATCGCGAAAACAAAATCAGTGACTTTTGCTGAAAAACTGCAAAGCGTCGCGACGTGAACTGCTACCGTCGCGACGCGAAAAGAGACAGAAATAAATGCGTGGCAAAACTGAGCCTTGTCGCGACGCGATGGAGACGGGTCGCGACGCGACCGTCTGCTGAAAAGTGCTGGTTTTCCGTTTTCTTGCGAAATTCGCTATTCCGCTCAATTCCGATTCTTGTTCCGATTAAAAACAGTTCAAACAACCAGAAAAACAGTCCCAATAAAAGTCACACAATCAATCAAATCAATCAAAAACTCATTGTAAACGAATTGTATCAAAACGCGACATATTTTCAAATAACAGTTTTTAAGTCAAAATTTCTCGAAATCAAATCACGTAAAATTTATTGTAAAGCGAAAACATCCTAAGCGTGAGTAAAACTCACCCTTGAAGCGAGAGCCGATACCGGGCCGAAATCACTGAGACTTCAAAATCTCCATATAACCACACGAACAATCCCCGCATAAACTTCCACGCTCTGACGACGCCCAAATCCGCTTCCAATCTTTCCGCTCGATCCCGAGACATCTCTTTGACCGAAATTCCGAATTCTCGAAATCCCCCATTCGAACCCTAATCACCAACCAACTTCCAATTCGCGAAATTGAACTTCGTTCCGCACTCAATACGCTTCGGGTCCGCTTCTAATCATCAAACACTATTCATCATCTTCAACCTTCAAATCACTATTCACACATAACCCCAAATCTTGATTTTTCAACCCAAACTCACCCAACTAGCCTCCAATCTCCCAATCGAACTTCAATCATCGATCAATCATCCTCGGGTCCGCGCCAAACACCATCCCAAGCTACCCTTGAGCTTGAACCATCAAAAACCTCCATTCCTTTCAAATTTTCGAAAATGGCAAAGTGAGAGAGAGTGAGTTGATGATGATGATTTTGGTACCAAATCGAAGAGGAAGTAACGCTGAACGTTTTTCGTGTTGGAAGGAAGTCGTTTTGATGAACCTAAATCCTCCATTTTTCCTCTTCTTCCTCCTTACCCATTCTTTCTCTTCTCCCTTCTTTTCTCTCCTTTCTCTCTTTTCTCCTCTCTGTTCGCGTCCTCTTCTTTCTTTCTTTCTTTCTTTTTAATTATTTTCTTCCTTTAACTCACACACACACACATATTTATTTAATAAATAAGTAGTAACGTGGCTTTTATTGGGACTCAATATTGTCCTTAATCTCTTTTTTCGATTTTAAATCGTCCTTGATCCGTATTATCCGGTTAACGATCCGATGACAACCAATAAATAATTTTAGCACTCAATAATTTTACCAGCAAGTACTAAATTAATTTAATTGGGTTAACACCCAAATAATTCTACTAATTATTTTGAGGATGTTACATTCTCCCAAACTTGAAAGAATTTTGTCCTCAAAATTTCGTTAAGTCTTTCATCCGACTAACCGAGAATCGACATTCTCAGAAAGGTCTTAAGTTGCTGGAACACAATCTTGAATTAACGAAATGAGTGTAGAAAATCTTCCCAAGTTGGCCCGTCAATCATTAAGTATGTTCGACTACTACCCTTGAACTCTTCTAAGATTATAGTCCGAACTCTCTTATTACGAATCGACATGAGAAACACCTCTTTCGCCTACATAGGCTTGGCATCGCTTTTAAAAACACTTCTGAAGCTTCATTCCAATTATCCTCGCTTGCGCCCCAACTTTGATTAATCTAAATCAAAGGGTCTAATACAAGACGCTTGATAGAAATATATGTTGAAAATGAGATCCACAAACTGGTACTCCTCGGTAGAGGTAAAAACAAACACAATTTTCTCGAAGGGTGTAAACACGTTCTCAACAAATCTTCTAAAATCTATAACAGTTCTCATACACATTGAAAAAAAATGTGACGGAAAAGTCATCTGTGAAACTTCTTGACTCGCCCCCAAGATTTCGAGATAAAACTTTTCAAAAGATGGAAAGAGAGTTTTACTAAAAACATTGACCATAATGTAGAAATAAACCGTGGGGACAACAAATAAATTTGAACTTAATGAAAATCACATCTGTTGTTCTCAAAACAACTATCAAACATAACTCAGAGCTCTTTTTCCACTATTGCAACTTCATCACGAGGTTTTTACCAACGACGCACCCGATTCCTTTCCAAATTAGTCCATAGCGTTGAGAACTTCTCCTCAACCTAAGTAATCCTCCTAGGATTTTCTTCCTCAATCAGATTTTATTAACCTCTTGATTCGTTCCCAAAATTAACTTTAGCATGCGGGTTTTCACAAAATGATTTTTCAAAACTACCATACCGCACGCCGAGCTTCACTTCGGAAATTTCAGACTCTTGCAAGCAGATCCATCAATTAATCCTTTGGTGGTTAATCGCAATGTGAAAAACAGTCAACAGTCACCTCACTTTCATATTCGTATTCACGTTTGACTTGTCAAACAGAATCACATAATATTATCTTATCGTTAACATTCGCAAGCGAAAGGTTAACACCAAAACCTTGCCACTAAAGTGGAAACTTATGGATGTACCCCAACTTAGATCTAAAAGACTTTAACAATTCCATTTCTTGCATCATTAACTCTTCCATGTGAATGGATTTCCTACTCAGCGCATCAGCTACAACATTGGCCTTTCCTGGATGCTACTTCAACTCGAAGTCATAATCCTTCAGAAATTCTACCCATCTTCTTTGCCCGTTATTCTGTTCTTTCTGATCAAACAGATACTTTAAACTCTTGTGATCACTAAAGATTTCGAAACGAGACTCATACAGGTAATGTCTCCAAATTTTCGATGCATACACAATAGCTGCCAACTTCAAATCATAAGCTGGATAATTCTCCTCATGGATCTTCAACTGTTGAATACATTATTCACTATCGGCATCCCACGTAAACGGATGACCCTTACGAGTTAATCGAGTAAGTGGAAGAACTAACTGTGAGAACCCTTGAAAAAATCTCCTATAGTAACCAGCTAGACCCAAGAAACTTCTTATTTCAGTGACAGATGTTGGTCGTTCCCAGTTCAATACAGCTTCCACCTTACTGGGATCCACTGCAACTCCCGATTGGGAAATCACGTGTCCCAAAATCTTCACTTCCGGCATCCAGAAGTCACACTTCGACGGCTTGGCATACAATTTCTTTTCCCGGAGTACGTTCAGAACAATGCGGAGATGTTGGAAATGCTCCTCAATGGTCTTAGAGTACACTAAGATATCATCAATGAATACTACTACAAACTGATCCAGATACGTATAAAAAAATCCGGTTCATGTAATCCATGAATACCGTCGGAGCATTAGTCAAACCGAAGGGCATCACTACTAACTCGTAATGTCCATACCTAGTACGGAAAGCTGTCTTCGGAATATCTAAGGCTCTAACTTTAAATTGATGATAACCTGACCTCAGATCAAATTTTGAAAACACCACGGCACCTCGAAGTTGATCCAGCAATTCGTGTATCCTTGGCAAAGGATATTTGTTCTTGATCGTCACTTTGTTGAGTAGTCGGTGTCAATACACAATCTCCTACTTCCATCTTTCTTCTTAACAAGTAACACCGGAGCACCCCATGGAGAAGCGCTCGGTCGAATGAACCTCTTCGAGATCAACTTTTCAAGTTGATACTTCAATTCCTTTAATTTTAAAGGAGACATCCTGTAAGGAGAAATAGATATTGATCCTGTGCCAGGAATCAATTCTATAGGAAATTCTACCTCTCGGTCAGGAGGTAAGGATGAAACTTCATCTGGAAAGACATCTAGAAATTCATTTACCACTTGAACAGAAGATAAATCTAAACCCGTTTCAGTAGACGCAGACAACATAATAATATAAGCTTCCGCACCTTGGAATAATGATTGGCTCGCTGAGGTGAAAGAGATAACTGCTTCGGAATTTTCCTGTGTCAATCCCACAGATTCGGAGGCGAAGCTGATGGTTCGATTGGCACCGTCGATTGTAACATGAGTTGCAGTCATCCAATTCATACCCTGAACGATGTCTGTACTTCTCATAGGCAACAAATAAATTCTACAACGAAATTTTTGTCTCCTATGACAAGTAGACAATTTTGACATAATGATTGGGTCTGGACACGACCCTTAGCGGCAGTAAAAATAGTTATCGGCTCGAATAGCGGAGATTCGCTAGTCCCAACCGATCCACACATGATTGTGCTGTAAAACAATGGGTTGCACCCGAACCATATAATATATTGACAGAGTTATTGAAAACTAATCTCATACCCCCTCAGTAGATTGTCTGCAGTTGTAACTGTCTAAACATCCAAAGTGTTGACTCGTCCTCGTCTTGGAGCTGCTTGTGACTCCCGGGAACTCTTCCTTGCAGGACACTCTTTTGCATAGTGACCCTCTTCCGCATCTCCTAGGATTTCTAAATTGTGTTGCTTTCCACAATTAGAACATCTTGACCTTTTGAAGAATCGAAGAATTGCACCTGCTTCTCCTTTGATGAAAATATCTTAGGACTTTGCATTCGGAGTTGATAAATCAACTACCTTCTTTCCTTTCCAATATTCTCTTTAAGACCATCCTCGGCGACATAGGCTGGTTGCTCTAAGGCAACATAATTGGTAATAGTACTATAAGAACTGAGACCATAAATCATAAAAGCACTTATGCCCTTCTTATACTTCTGCATTCTCCATTCGTCATCCGGAGCTTACTTTACCACTTGGTAAAACTGAGACAACTTCTCAAACTTAGCGGTGTATTCTTCCACCGTCATGTCACCTTTCCCGAGGATGCACCGGTTGGAGATCCCGGTCTTGGTCGAGGATTGCGTCTTGATCATCCTGCCATAATTTCGCTTATGATGCACTAAGTATTAAGTTGATCAGGCTCAATGTCTCTTAGCATCACAAGTGTAATTACAACCAGGATTAACAAGGAATCGACTCAACCCTAAACTAAGTCCGACTAGGTCGAGCTGCTCTGATACCAACTGTAACACTCCGGTATTTTTATTGAGTAAAAATACCCAAGTGTACCATCATAAAATAATCAGAGATATTTTTCCTGTTTTAGATATTGAACATAAATAAAAACAGTTCATAACCTAGAGTCCAATATCCAAATACCAAGAAATAGCGGAAACGATTTTACAACTTTTACTGGTACAAGTTATACAATCGGAAATACAAAGATCTCGTGGGAAAGACATTAACAATGAAAACTAAGTCTTCACCGTCTTCATAAGCACACCACCTAGCTGTGCTTCTTCACCTTTGCTTTTTCCCCTGCTTCTTTGTAAAAACCACAAAATATAAACAGTGAGATACACATCTCAGTGAGTTTTACCGAGACCCCTACCAACACTCGCGGTCCAGTTTTAAAACGTTTTTAAGGTTTGGCACGACACCGACCGCAATCCACTTGCTAATCCCGGTGAATCATACAATAAGGCTTCGATCTAGTAGGACACCGACCGCAATCCACTTGCTAATCCCGATGAACTAACATCCTAGGCCTTTCTACGTACCACCGACCGCAATCCACTTGCTAATCCCGGTGAACGTAGTACAATAACTTTTAACACAACACCGACCGCAATCCACTTGCTAATCCCGGCGAACCCCATTACCAATAGTGTTTCCTAATGGCACTGAGCCTAGGGTAAGGGTTCAGGACTTCCCCGCCTAGTATGTCAACATGGGTCGTCACCTAACTCGATATATAAATATATCTACAATCATGTGAACTTATAGTTCATTTGCATTCAGACCAATAATTGAACATAACACCCGCATCGGGCCGTTTCCCATAGTCGATATAATATATATATCGTGAATCGTAGACCGGTTTAGACAAATATATAATAATAATCCCGCGACAGTTATACCGTACCACGTAGGACTCATAGTCCGCTTTATTATTAATAAACATATCCGCACACGTGTACTATTATTCGGTTTTTCTAAATAATTTATAACTTCAAAAAAAAAACAGTTCATTATACAATTTAAATCATTTATTTGATTAGGCCTTTCAATAAGCTTTCAAACGCACCTGAGAACACCTCAATCGGGTTCCCGGATCAAAAGTTATCGCGAAAACAAAATCAGTGACTTTTGCTGAAAACTGCAAAGCGTCGCGAGGCGAAAAGAGACAAATAATTGCGTGGCAAAACTGAGCCTGGTCGCGACGCGACCGTCT
Organism: Astragalus membranaceus; assembly: GCA_039519185.1. Lineage (NCBI taxonomy): Eukaryota > Viridiplantae > Streptophyta > Magnoliopsida > Fabales > Fabaceae > Astragalus > Astragalus membranaceus. The sequence continues at coordinate 136,453,662 of CM076847.1, read as the reverse complement.
GCTGAAAAGTGCTGGTTTTCCGTTTTCTTGCGAAATTCGCTATTCCGCTCAATTCCGATTCTTGTTCCGATTAAAAACAGTTCAAACAACCAGAAAAACAGTCCCAATAAAAGTCACACAATCAATCAAATCAATCAAAAACTCATTGTAAACGAATTGTATCAAAACGCGACATATTTTCAAATAACAGCTTTTAAGTCAAAATTTCTCGAAATCAAATCACGTAAAATTTATTGTAAAGCGAAAACATCCTAAGCGTGAGTAAAACTCACCCTTGAAGCGAGAGCCGATACCGGGCCGAAATCACCGAGACTTCAAAATCTCCATATAACCACACGAACAATCCCCGCATAAACTTCCACGCTCCGACGACGCCCAAATCCGCTTCCAATCTTTCCGCTCGATCCCGAGACATCTCTTTGACCGAAATTCCGAATTCCCGAAATCCCCCATTCGAACCCTAATCACCAACCAACTTCCAATTCGCGAAATTGAACTTCGTTCCGCACTCAATACGCTTCGGGTCCGCTCCTAATCATCAAACACTATTCATCATCTTCAACCTTCAAATCACTATTCACACATAACCCCAAATCTTGATTTTTCAACCCAAACTCACCCAACTAGCTTCCAATCTCCCAATCGAACTTCAGTCATCGATCAATCATCCTCGGGTCCGCGCCAAACACCATCCCAAGCTACCCTTGAGCTTGAACCATCAAAAACCTCAATTCCTTTCAAATTTTCAAAAATGGCAAAGTGAGAGAGAGTGAGTTGATGATGATGATTTTGGTACCAAATCGAAGAGGAAGTAACGCTGAACATTTTTCGTGTTGGAAGGAAGTCGTTTTGAAGAGCCTAAATCCTCTTCTTCCTCCTTACCCGTTCTTTCTCTTCTCCCTTCTTTTCTCTCATTTCTCTCTTTTCTCCTCTCTGTTCGCGTCCTCTCCTTTCTTTCTTTCTTTTTAATTCTTTTCTTCCTTTAACTCACACACACATATATTTATTTAATAAATAAGTAGTAATGTGGCCCAATTACCATATTGTCCTTAATCTCTTATTTCGATTCTAAATCGTCATTGATCCGTATTATCCGGTTAACGATTCGATGACAACAAATAAATAATTTTAGCACTCAATAATTTTACCAGTCAAGTACTAAATTAATTTAATTGGGTTAACACCCAAATAATTCTACTAATTATTTTGAGGATGTTACAGAATAACTGTTGGACGGGTGCTGCATATACTTCTAATACTCGTTGGTGCGAAATAACGAAAATAAAAAAAGACAACACAAATAGAAAGTGAAATACGTGGGTATCATGCAAGGTTGGATGAAAACCACCAATAAAATAGAAGCACCTATTCAAAGTTGAAAGAATATAATTGGAGTTCTATTATAAATGTAGTTGAAGTTCCCGCAAGAGTAAGTATCTATGACATATTATATATTGCAAGACAAAGAATCAACTTTCAGTAATGATGAATTAAATACTGAATTTAAGAATGTTTGTCATATTCTATATATTCATTAATTACTATTTATAATCAAGTACTAAAAGCGAGACTAAAATAAACATATAAACACCAATTTAAGTATGCTTCTAATACCTGTTGGTGAAAAAAAACCAAAATAAGGGTTATAAAAAGGGGGTTGGTGGGAGCACCGACTAAAAGAAGAAAAAAGGGGGACGGGGGAGTGAATACTCGCAAAAAATAAATATAGGAATGCAAATATAAGATAAAGAAGTATAAATATTAATTAATATTTTAAAGTAGTAATATTGCATTTTATATAAATTAATTTTTTCACGGTTACAATTTTTCTGAACGCATATAGTACTCCAAAACACATTGTTTAGCATCACACTTTTATTATTTTGCAACGAAATTAATTTATATTTCACCGAACCGGCAATTAAGGAGCGAACCTGCCTATAAAAAAAAAGGAATGAACTTCACGTATTTGAATATCTAATTTTTTTTCCAGTCTCTAAAGTACCTTAAAACACACTGCTAAGTATGGCACTTTAATAATTTTGTGACAAAATTATTTTTTTCGCCAATTCGGTTATTGAGGAAGGAACTTCAAGTATATGAACATCTAGTTTTTTTGGATTTCTAAAATACCTCAAAACAAACTACTTAGCATTGCACTTTACATATTTGTCACGAAATTGTTTTTTTTCACCAAACTGGTTATTTAGGAACGAACTTCACGTTTTTGAACATTTAGGTTTTTTTACAGACTCTAAAGTATCTAAAAACACTACTTAACATCGCACTTTACGTATTTTATCACAAAATTAATTATTTTTTCACCAAATCGGTTATTGAGCAACAAATTTCATGTATTTGAACGTCTAATTGTTTTTGGACTCTAAAGTGTCTCAAAATACATTGCTTAGCATCGCACTTTACATATTTCGTCATGAAATTAATTTTGTGCTCACCAAATCGGTTGTCAGAGAACAAACTTCAAGTATTTAAACTTCTAAATTTTTTCCTGAACTTTAAAGTATTTCAAAATAAACTACTTAGCATCACACTTTACATATTTTGTCAGGAAATTAATATTTTTCTACCAAACCAGTTATTGAGAAACCAATTTAACGTATTTTAACATCTAAAATTTTCTACGGACTCTAAAGTACCTTAAAATACACTATTCACCATTGCGCTTTATGTACTTTGTCATAAAATTATTTTTTTCTTCACTAAACAGGTTATTGACTAACAAACTCCACATTTTTTTTACCAAAAACCTCACATATTTGTATATAAAAAAATGGGTTTTAAAAGACCTAAAATAATATTTAAAATATGAAAATTGAAAAAAAAATGCCAAGTTTTGGATTATTATTATTATTATTTTATTATTATTAGGGGGGGGAGTGCGCGCAACCCCAACTGCAGAATAACTACAGGATGGATGCCGCATATTATATAGGATATTTTCAATCGGTCAATTGATTTTCCTATTTAAAAGTCACTCACATCATAAATTGTAATTGATTGTTGGGTAAAAAATTATACACCAAAAATACGCACCAATTAAACTCATTAATTTTTCATTTTAAAGTAAAATAATAGTCAGAAGAGAAAAGGCATAAAAAAAATATTTAGAAGAAAAATCATTAAAAAAATCATGAAATTGTCGTATATGTTACAAATATAATAAATAAATAAATATAAACCATAATCATACGATGATTTCCGTCAAAAAAATACGACGACGACGATGATGCATGGTTGAAAAGTTTGAGCAGAGTTTTTTATTGGAAAAAAGAAAAGAAAAAGGTTGATGGGAGAGGATTGGGTCACGTGGAGGATCCAGAAAGGTCCCTACTCCCTAATATGACGCTTTATTTCTTCCTCAAGTCCACTCCTCACGCGGGCCACCACCACCGTAAGCTCCGCCACAACAACTCTCTCTTTCACACCTCGAAATTAACATTCAACAAACTCTCACTCTACCAGATTCAATTCATTTCAATATTCCATGGATTGCAATTGTTCTTCCTTCGAATTCGATGCATCCTCTTCTTCCAATGCCTACACACTCCTCCTCCAAGCGCTATCTCAGATTCCAATCTCGCATTACGCGCTCGCCGCTACCTTTGCTCTGATTTGGTTTCTCTACAATTTCCTTGAAATTCATTTCCTCGAAGACCTCTTCTCCCTATTCTCGGGCTCCACCGTCGTTTTCACTCACGACTCCTGCTCCAAAATCTACGACGACGTCGTTTCCAAGTGCCGGATTCTTCAAGGCAGGTATTCTGTTACGCCGTGGCTCTCTAGTCCTCACCTTCAAACTGTTTTCTTGAACTTCTTTGGGAATCCTCCACCTGTCAAATACAACAGGTAAGTCACTCATATTCATACATAATTTCACTTTTTTCTCCAATAAAATTGGTTTGATCTAACAAATTTTCATATATTCAATTTCAGACAATTATTTAGGACTCCTGATGGAGGAACTATTGCTTTGGACTGGGTAACCAATTCCGATGGTATAATTATTACATATACAATTGAAATTATCAATTTCTATTTTTAAATTAGAAAGCTTCGTTAACCTGTTTAATAGTTTGTGGCAGTGCTCTCCATGTGAGCGATGTTGCCTCTAAAGACCAAACTACTCCGATTGTTCTAATCATCCCTGGTTTAACTAGTGATTCTGCATCTCCTGTAAGTTACATAGTATCATGCTTCTGTTTATCTGTGTGCCTAAATGTTAGTGTTATTTGTCTCACTATTTTTTTTTTGGTCAACTTAATTGGGAAAAGTCATATATTTATACTCAAGTTGGAAGTTACTTGACTGCAAGGCCACAGGGCTTGTGATCCCTGATTGTGTACTGTTATCCTTCTGTTATATAGCACTAATTTGAAAGTTGAAACTCCCTAGCCTTGTCGCTAGGAACCTGGCTGTTATGCTAAAGGCTTGTGTTGTGTTACTGTTATGATTGTCTTAGTTGTAGAGGCTTATCAATTTGGGCTATAGTTTGATATAGAAAACACTCCATTCGCCTTGTGACTAGGAGGGGTCAATAGGTTCGAGTGGAGAAAACAACTCTTGCTAACACAAAGTAAAACTGCTTACAATTGTCTGCAATGAGTTCAACTCTTCCCTGCACGGAACCTCACCCAAGTTGTCCTTATATATAGTGAGTGAGTGAGTGAACGAGCAAGTTGTATGTGAGTGTGTGAGATAATTTACATGTTGAGAAAATGCACACCAATTATTACTTGCCATACATTGAAGTTCTCCTCAAAGCCTTGGCCTAGCAAAAAGTTTACACATGTTAATGTTACGACTGGGAATTATAACTCTCAAACGGATGACTTTATTGGTAAACTAATTTCCCAAGAGCACAAACAAGAACCACATCAGGTTTTCCATAACAGTACTTAGAGGAAAGCCAAGAACAGATATCAGGTTGATATTTGATCCCTTAACAATACCAGTTGTCAAAACAGAGAAAGTCTAGTCAGCACTGTCGTTTTATTTATTCATTCATTTTTAAGTATCATATATGCTAGATGTTCCCTTGTACCCTTGTAAAATGTTTATTATTTTTTAAGTATTCCTTTCTTTTTTCTGATTAGGATATTCCTTTATATTATGGTGGTATCTTACAGTTTGTTTTTTCTTTTTCTTCATCTCCCATTGATAGTATCTCAAACATCTTGCATATCATACAGCAAAGCGTGGATGGAAAGTTGTAATCGGCAATCACCGTGGACTTGGGGGTGTTTCAATCACTGTTAGTTTATCTGCAAGCTGAAATTATATAGATTAACATGTTTGACACGTTTTCAAGACTTATAATATACTCATCTAAATCAAGCTGAAATAAGTTATTAGGTGAATTCTTAGGATTGGTTTTATATGCATATTAGATTTTAAACTTGGTATCCTTTTCGCACCTATGAATTTATAATATTAAAATTTTCGGTGTTTTTTTCCTAAGTTGGCTTAGTAAACTCATCAGGTAGGTGAGGCTTACATATCTATTGGCTTGTCAAGGAAAATATGTTGAAATAGCCTTTAGTTGAGAAGAAAAACGAATTTAAGGAAACACTTTAAAACAAGGAAATGGAAGATGCTTAAAAGTGTCCTTGAAATTTTTTTCCGTTTCTTTTTGTTAGAACATTGTGATTAATGTGCATCTCAATACTGTGAACATTGTGTGGTGTAACGGTTTTGATTTTTTTTCTCTTAGTAATGTAAATTTTACTATTAAAATTATTTCAGTCTGATTGCTTCTACAATGCTGGGTGGACCGAGGATACCCGCACAGTGGTCAATTATCTCCACAAAGAGAATCCCAGTGTGCCTTTGTTTGCTGTTGGAACTAGTATTGGAGCTAATATTCTGGTAAATTCATAGCTCGAGTCTTGTGCAGTGCTTGCATCAAATATCGTAACATTTTACTCAATCTACTAATCAGTTTATTTGCTTAATTCAAAACCTATAATTTTCCATATAACCACATACATCTTCAAGTGCTACCAATTATAGCAAGGATCCGACTTCCCACATTGACCTTTATTTCTTCTGAAATACACTCTCCTGGCTGGAGCTTGATCAAAATTTCTTCCTTCACTGCTTTGATCTCTATTTCTTTTCAAAATTGCTCACTATTTCTTCTCAAAATTGCTCTATCATGGTTGTATCTTTTTCCAATCCCTTTTACTAGTTGGTTAGGCACAACTTTTTAAGGTATCCCCTTGCTCGTATATATTGGTATTAATTTTGGTTTGAGACTGGATATTCAAGCTTTTGCAGTTCATGTGAACTTGGACTTGTCGCTTTAGTCCATTTGCGCTGCTTGCTTCAACGATTATGTTTATGCTTTGTAATGAATATCTAGAGAACCCAAACATAACTGATTTCTAAGACAGAACACAATCATTTTAAAATTTATTGCTCAGATATTCTTTACATCATAAACACCCTCTGCGATGTTCCCCATGAACAAAAACTGGATAAGATAACTAGAAACATGGAATATAGGGAAGACATCTTGCTGGTTCCTAACTGTATGTTTATGGTGAGTTCTAAGGTTAATACTTATTTTTTTCACTTATGTCACATTTGGTACATACTCTATCTGCTTTGCAAACAAAAGCAAAACCAGGAAATGCACAAATGTTAACTTGTTCTCACAAGTGCTAAGGGCTTGTTTTTGGCACTGCACCGTCTGATTTGAAAGATTGTTTGCAGACAAAATTGCTTGGTGAGGATGGTGAGAATATTCCTATAGCTGGAGCTGTGGCCATCTGTAGTCCTTGGGACCTTTTGGTTAGTGTTTTAATTTGAAAGTTTAGTTTTTGCATTTCTGATGGCATTGTTTAATGTGCATATATTATGTTATGGAAAATCACCACCATATATCTTTCATATGAACTTGGACCTAGTTTTTTTGTTTGTGGATCCAGTTGGAAAACAATTGCAAGGATGAGCTGAAAAATCATTCAATCTTTAGAACCTGATTATGAAATCGATATTCAAATCGTCTGAAGTGAAAACAAGTGATATATGCAAAAACATAAACTGATATATCATCTATGAATCTCAAAATAATTTAAGATTCAAGTCATAAATCAAAATAATAAAAGAAAAGTTGCCGACTTCACAAAGTGTGTCAAAAAAGTGAGTCGCTACAAAGTTCAGGGTCAGTTGTGATTCATTATAATGAATTGTGATTCATCATCATATTGAATCGAGGTTCATGTCCAAAATATATACTCTCGGATTTGCATCGATTGGTTCAGTTTTGTTTTGAATCGAGATGCAACTCGCAAGTATCGTAAGATACTTATAACTTATAACCATACTTCAAAACAATTTTATACTTTAACACAAGGAGTCATCGATGCATTTGATTAAACAACTTAAAAAGTGTTTATTTAAGAAGCTGTTTCTTTTAAAAAGTGTTTATTTAAGGAGCTGTTTCTTTCAAGTGTATTTAGAGTATAAACACTAATGCATTTAATTAGGCTATTCTAAATGTAAGTCTAACGGGTCTGATAATTGGGCCGGATAAATAATTACAAATTACACTATTTACAACACTTCCCCTCAAGCTAGTGAATAGATATCTATCATTCCAGCTTGGATGTAAGTTCTTTGAAATGCTCTGTTGGCAAGCCCTTCGTTAACACATCTGCCAATTGGTGTCCGGAAGGAATGTAAGTTGTAGTTACTAACCCGCTGTCAAGCTTTTCCTTAATGAAGTGACGATCTATCGCTATGTGTTTTGTCTTGTCATGTTGAACGGGATTATGAGCAATACTGATAGCCGATTTATTATCGCAAAATAACTTCATAGGACCTTCACATTGAATCTTCAAGTCATTTAGTATAATCTTCATCCACAATAGTTCACAGATTCCTTGTGCTAAAGCTCTAAATTCAGCATCAACGCTTGATCGAGCCACTACATTTTGCTTCTTACTCCTCCAAGTAACAAGGTTCCCACATAGGAAGGTGCAATAACCTGAAGTAGATCTTCTATCACTTATTGAACCTGCATAGTCAGCATCAATATAAGATTCCATAGTTAAGCTCCCACCTCTTTTGAACAATAGTCCATTTCCTAGAGAGGCTTTGAGATATTGAAGAATACGATCAAAAGGCTGCAAATGTCTCACCCTCGGATCATGCATGAATTGGTTCACCACACTGACTGCATAAGCCAAATCAGGTCTAGTGTGTGCCAAGTAAATCAATTTTCCCACCAATCTCTGATACTGGACCTTGTCAACTTTGGCACTTTCTTCTTCAAAGCTAATTTTGTGATTCTGCTCTATGGGAACACTTGTAGGTTTGCATCCAAATTTTTCAGTTTCCTGCAATAGGTCAAACACATACTTTCTTTAAGAGATAAAAATGCCTTCTTTTGAGTAGGCTACCTCGATTCCCAAGAAATACTTAAGTTGCCCAAGGTACTTCATTTCAAACACTGTTGATAATTTCTCTTTGAGTAGCTGTCTCTCAGCCAAATCGTCACCTGTAATAATGATATCATCAACATAAACAAGAAGTATAGTTAGTTTTCCATCTTTTGATTGTTTGAAGAAAAGAGTGTGATCTCCTTGGCTTTGCTTATAGCCTAAGTACACCATTGCCTTTGTAAATCTCCCAAACCATGCTCGAGGAGACTGTTTTAGCCCATATAAAGCTTTTCTTAATCGGCACACCTTGTTTGTTCCCTCTTTTGAATCAAATCCTGGAGGAATCTCCATATACACCTCCTCCTCTAAATCTCCATGCAAGAATGCATTTTTGACATCAAATTGGTTTAGTTTCCACCCGGAGTGGGTAGTAACTGTAAGTGATAGTAAGATCCGAACAGTGTTCATCTTTGCCACAGGAGCAAAAGTCTCCTCATAATCAATGCCATAGGTCTGAGTGAATCCTTTAGCCACTAGTCTTGCCTTGTACCGATCAATAGTATCATCTGATCTGTGCTTGACTGTATAGATCGACCTGCAACCCACGGGCTTCTTGCCTCCTGGTCTCTCAACAATTTCCCACGTTCCATTCTTCTCAAGTGCTTTCATTTCCTCATCCATGGCTTGAATCCAATTTCTATCTTTGAATGCTTCTTGAACAGATGATGGGATTATCAAAGTCAACAGCTGAAATAAAACTCTGATGCTGCACAGAAAATTTTTTAGTGGAGACAAATTGAGAAATAGGGTATTTGGCACAAGACCTTTTCCCTTTCCTCAAAGCAATCATCTGTATCAATGTCACTAGTGTCAGAACTGTGGGAATCACTAATAGGAGGGTTAATTTCAGTACTTACCTCCGGTTCAGGCAATTGAGGCTGTGTCTGGAGCAGGTCGGGCTTACTTATTCTCTGATACACCATAATGGGCTCACCAGCCTTAGTGTTTGCTGGTGTCGAAGATGATGGTTCCTGCAAAACAGAAGACAAAGGAGGAACCAAAATAGAAGTAGGAGACTCAATAGGAGACTCAATAGTCGGACTTGTGGAAGTAGGACTAGTAGTAGGACTTAAGACAGGAGTCACAGGCAACTCCGGTAGGAATAGAAACTCAAACTTAGATTCCAAATCATCATGAATGCTCTCCCCCTGAAGCTGAGGACGAGTGAAGTAGGATACATTCTCATGAAGCGTGACATCTTTAGAGATAAAGTACTCACGACTAGGAGGATGATAACATTTATAATATCCTTTCTTGTCGGGAGGATAACCCACAAAAATGCATCTGACTGCACGGGGGTCCAACTTACTTCGGTGTTGTTTGTGAACATGGACAAAAGCAACACAACCAAACACTCGAGATTCAAGACTCTGCAAAACAGAAACAGAAGGAAACCGTGAAGTCATAAACTGAACAGGACTGACATTACCTAACATTCGAGATGGGACCCTATTAATCAAGTAGGCAGCAGTCAATACTGCTTCTCCCCAGTATGAGTTAGGAACTGCCATTTGGAAGGGAATGACTCGAGTAATTTCAAGTAAATGACGATTCTTTCTTTCTGCGACACCATTTTGTTTTGGGGTGTCGACACATGTAAACTCATGAAGAATTCCTTGTTGACCGATAAAATTTGAAAGACTCTGATTGACATATTCTTTGCCATTGTCAGAGCGAATTCTTTTAATGCCTTTGCCAAATTGTGTTTGCACCATGTGATAAAATCTGACAAATAATTCTGGTACTTCTGATTTATCCTTCATCAAAAAAATCCAAGTTGCTCGAGTACAATCATCAATAAATGACTCAAACCATTTAGCACCCGAAACATTAGAAATAGGTGTAGGTCCCCAAACATCAGAATGTATAAGATCAAAAGGTTCAACACTTTTAGTGGAACTAGGAGTAAAAGAGACACGATGGTGTTTAGCTAACTCACAAACTTCACATTTAAAAAACTCAACTGAGTGATGTAAAAACAAAGAAGGAAACATAGACTTAACTAAAGAGAATGGAGGATGACCAAGACGCTTGTGCTGAAGCCAAATTTGTGCGGCGAAATGAGAAGATTCAGAAGACTCGGTCTGCAAGCAGGAAGCCAGCACTTTCGAACAATCTGGTTCATCAGATAAGTAGTATAACCCTCCATTTTACTTAGCAACTCCAATTGTCTTCCCCGTGGTAAGATCCTGTAAAACACAATAAGAAGTGAAAAATGTTACTTTACAATTCCGATCACGGGTGAGTTTACGAACAGATATTAGATTGTGAGACAGTGTGGGAACATGTAGCACATTCTGTAATTGAAGTGAAGGTTGCAAATTAACATTTCCATAGCCATCAATACGGGCATAAGAACCATTAGCAACTGTAACATAACAATTCTTCTCAGAAGAGGTATAGTAAGAAAATAAACTTGAATTGAATGTCATGTGGTCGGTGGCACCAGAGTCCAAAATCCAAGCATCCTTAGGGATTTTACTGCAAACATTAAAGGATCGGGAGCATTCACTCAAACCGGTTGTTGGTAGAGAACAACTTCCAGAAGACTTACTGAGAGAGTCAAGTATAGCCTTTAAACGATTCACCTCATGTTCAGTGAATGATAAAAAGTAATGAATAGTGATATTATCAGCCATATTGAACAACGAACAAGAAAACAAGTGACCAAAAATAGTAACAATAACTGCAGAGAAGACAACGGGCAGCAGCGCCGATGATGGTGACCAAAAAATACCGGGTCTTTTTTTTATACCCCCACCACATCACAATATACCCCCATCAAATATGAAAATCCCAAAATACTCCCCATAATTTTGACTCAATCAGATTTACCTTATAAATAGGTAAATTCGATTTGAGATTAATCAAAGACGGATTTACCTAGATCCGATTAAATTTAAAAAAATCACATCGGATATACTGATAGAAGGGTAAATCCGTTTTTGAATTTAACAAAGCGGATGTACCCCTACAACAGGTAGATCCGCTTTGTCTCTTTATCAAGTCGGATTTACCTGTTGTGGGGGTACATCCGCTTTGTTAAATTCAAAAGCGGATTTACCCTTTACCAGTGTAAATCCGACTTGTAAAAAATTTTTTAAACATTTAATTTGTTTTTTTTTTACACATTTAATTTGTTGGATATATATATATATATATATATATATATATATATATATATATATATATATATATATGGGTAAATAATTACAAAAATGTGGGTACAATAATAAATACAAGAAATGTCAATCTAAATTGTCGGAATCATGAGCTAAGCCTACGATGGTGGGCGCATCAGTGGGAGGGAGACAGGGCATCTTCAAAGCGGTAGACTGTCAAAGGGCAAAACGGCCGGTGACTTTATCAAATTAAAGAGTAAGCATCTCATGCATAGATTTAAAAGACTTAGACAAGTCACCTCCAGAAGTCCTCAAATGTCTCTTCAAAGTCCAATGAGCTGACTCGACTCTTAAATAATAACAATAAACACTAAAAATCCTAAACACGTGTCAAAAAAATTTAAACTACGATAAAAATACTAAACACGTGTCAAAGTACCTATTGGTGGTCTGATTCCCGAAGTGTGGGATCTGGTTTGTCCAAGCCAAGATAAATATTTCCTTATACTTTGTCAACCACGTGTCATGCACATACTTAATAAGAGCGGACAAATCAACGCAAGAGTCCTCAAAAATCTTCATGTGAGCTGAGTACTCTGACTCGTCAAGTGAATCAATAATGTTATGCCAAAAAGAGAGGACGTCCTTTTGCCTATTCACGTGCACCAACTCTTTAATCTTCGCTTTCACATTTTTAGTTACGTGCCAAGAACATAACAAATTTGTAGCCGAAGGAAAGACATAAAGAATACCGGACATAAGACCAAGATCTCAGTCAGTAAAGAATACCTGAGGCTGAAGCCCGTGCAAGTCAAATAATTCTTTTAGTTGCTGCAATGCCCAAGTAAAATGAATTCCAAGCTCGTGTGAAATATAGGCAAAAGCAACCAAGAAAGTTAACTCCGTTGAAGTGACTCCTACAATCTCCAATAGAGGTAGATTGTATTTGTTGGTCTTGTAGGTGGTGTCAAGAATAAGAACCTTTGGAAACAACCGGAATAACTTAATAGAAGTGGGATGCACCCACATGATGTCACTGACCACATCGGAACCCTCAACTTTTCTGCTCCAACATAAATGATTTTGCGACTCAATCAATCTCAAAAGCTCCTGAATGTCCGTTCTAGGACCCCTCTTAGAAGACCTATAGGCGTAACGGTGCCTATATATTTGAGGAAGAGAAGTGACGTTGTTCGAATAATGGTTCTTCAAAGCAGTAAGACAATCTTTCGGGGCAACATTCAGATCGGTGTGCTAATTAACAATAGCTTTCTGTGGCTTAGTTAAACGACCAAAAGCTGTCGACCCGACCGGGGTAGTAAGCAACTCATGTGTGTGAAGACCACACCTAACATTTACACGCCAACCCCCATGACGTATTATACAAGTAGCTCTCAATGTAAACGGACAGCTTCTTTTCTTAGACCCGAAAATTCTAGAATCATTAGACCACTTCCCTTGCTTCTCGCAACAAAAAATAATCTTATCTCTAGAACCCCTTTTAACTCCAGCTTTGTCAGATCTTACAATGATAACCACAACTCCAATACGTCTCCCAACCGCTTTAGCCCACTCTTCTACATCCTCGCGTGTAGAAAATATCTACAAAATAGAAAAAATAGAAAAATGTTACGTACTTAATTAATTAAATATCTACCAAATTTTGATTAAAAAAATTAGTATTAAAAATATACCCTCTTCGTCCAGAATGCCTCTGTAGTGTCTACCACGAAAGGAACAACCAACAACTTTGTATGCGAGTCAATATCTGTTTCAAAATAGAGCAACAGTTATACAGAAATTAATTTTAAAAAAAAAAACAAATCGGATTTACGTACCTCAAACGTAAATCCGCTTTGTATTTTTCAAAATCGGATATACCCCATCCAGATAAATCCGATTCATTAAAAGATATAAGCGGATTTACGTTTGGGGTACGTAAAAAATCCGATTGCGCATCGGATTTAGCTATATCCGTCAGAACAAAATTTCGTTTTCTATACTGAAATAAATTGTCAAACCGATTTATCTGTCAGTTTGATACATCTGATTTTACTTATGCGTGTGTATTTATTACATATTTAAAGCTAATTGGATTTACCTTGTATTTAGGTAAACCCGATTACCAGATAAAGTGGTCCCCCACCAGAAAATCTTCAAAAAGTCAATTTTTGTTAATTATGTCAGGGGTATTTTCGGGATTACAATAATGTGTGGGGGTAGAAGGGAGTTGATGGGGGTATAAAAAAAACCCAAAAATACCCAAGGTGTATACCACAAATAATCCACAAACGAACGTCAAAGAAAAACGAACTCTGAGTGGCCCAAAAAAGGAGTAAACAATATGCCAACAGTGAATAGTAGTGGCTGCACACTATAAATGGTATTCATGGACAATAATGTGGTCGGATGAACAGTAACGCCGTACGGATGAAGACGCCTGCCGTACGGAATGGACAGTACTGTCGTACAGATGAACAGTCGCACGTGAACAGTGATGGAGATGAACAGTAACCTCGATGAACAGTGTTTTTAGGACTGAAAATAAGAGAGAACGACACGATGAAGGTGCGAAGAAACTGCAATAAAGGCAGCAAAAAAGTTGGAGAGATGACGGCTAGGGTTTTTGTGCGAAAGCGAGACTCCCAAAAACGAGAGCTTTGATACCATGTAGAAAAATATACTGAATATTATTTCAAGTGTATTTAGAGTACACGCACTAATGCATTTAAATAGGCTATTCTAAATGTAAGTCTAACGGGCCGGATAATTGGGCCGGATAAATAATTACGAATTACACTATTTACAATGACTAACATAAAAACTTATGTTATGAGGTAAGTCCAAATAAACTCCTCCAAACGTCTCCTAAATCTGAGTAATATAGTCCTCAACCTGACGTTTTTTAACTAAGTAGATAATGTGACTTAATTGTTATGTAATTTCTAAAATAACCATAAATCTTGTAATTGAATGACTTGTATAATAGTAGTGATGTCCTTCCATCGTTCCCCTGGATTAGTTTATTGGTTTTTTTGTATTCATTGCTGTCAGTTATACTTGACGTACAAGTCATGCATTTCTCTATTGGGCTAAGATTTTCAACTAGGAACGGAGTGTCTAAATTGCAAAATATTTCATGAGTAGGGAGAGTGGGTTAGGGAGGAAAGGTAGGCTTTATTGAACAAGTTGAAGACACGTTGGCTTGAATTGTGTGAACATGATAGGAATTAGATTGAGTTTTGGGAATCTGGGATACGTGTATAGGCCTTTACCATACAGGATACATGTGTTTCTGGTTCAAAATTGTTCTATACAATCTATTTGATATGATAGCATAACATAATTGAATTACACTACCTATTCAACATTACTGACGGTTTGAATTGTTTTTTGGCTGCCTGTTATTGTACCTTAACCGAATGTTACGTAACCTGTATAACATTTGCAGATAGGGGACAGATTTATAACCCGTAGGCTCGTGCAGAAGTTTTATGATAAAGCACTAGCATTTGGACTTCAAGGTTATGCAAAATTGTATGTCAGTAGTATCTTTCCAGTTGAGTTTAAATATCTTTCCAATTAAGCTCTTGATTTTTCATCTATTAAATTCTTCATTCCTAGACAGACATGCAAACCAAAGGTTCCATGGTTCATAATTAGACTTGATTTGACATATTTGCCAATATTCATTACAGACACCAGCCTCACTTTTCTCGCCTCGCTAATTGGGAAGGAATAGAAAAGGTGGCCTAACTCTATAATTTCTCGTT
Organism: Astragalus membranaceus; assembly: GCA_039519185.1. Classification (NCBI taxonomy): domain Eukaryota; kingdom Viridiplantae; phylum Streptophyta; class Magnoliopsida; order Fabales; family Fabaceae; genus Astragalus; species Astragalus membranaceus. The sequence goes on along the minus strand of CM076847.1, from coordinate 136,438,299 downwards.
TATAACTACTGTTGGTATGACAATAAAATCTAACGATTATTTTACAGTTATGTGACAGTGATCTGTTCATTCTGTTTTCATTCTGCTATCTGATACACTTTTTTGTTTGAAATTATTCTCTAGTAGAAAAACAGAGCTAAATTTTTTATTGTTTGAAGGCAAGTTACTAATCTGTATTAGTGCTTGAATTGCTTGAAGGAAACCCTCTCAGCCCTCAAATCTATGAACATAAGCTATTACAATTCAATTACAACACAAATACCTAAATTTCTTAAAGTTAGGGACTGATAAATATCTCCAAATCAAACCATATTTCTGTTCCCATTTTCAAGGGATATTAGTTCAGCAATACTAAGAAATTATATCAACATTAGTAAATGAAAAAGATGCGTGTGAAGGGTGTGAAGTTATTGACATAGGACTACAAAGGTCATTGGTATTCATTCCTTATTCCTCTTGATTCTGTTATTTTAAAATGGTCATGCTTATATTTACAAGTCAAGGACATTGATCAAGTAATTGAAAAATGCATTTTTTCGTGAATAGCCAAAAGTATGTACCACATTCTTAAATGCTGGGTGCCCCATTTTATTGATTTATTCAAGTTTTTAAATTTTACTCGATTCTGAGTGCATTGTTATGTTTAATTGCTTTGCAGTCACATACTATTCGAGATTTCGATAACCATGCCACTCGCATTGTTGGGAAGTATGAGGTACTTAAGTAGCACATTAGATTTATAATCTTCTATTTCCATGCCTTATGTTGTTATAGTTCCTCGAATCTTTTATAAGAAGTTATCTTGTTTCTTCAGACCGTTGATACATACTATAGACGCTGCAGCAGTTCAGTTTATGTGCAATCTGTATCAATTCCGCTTCTCTGTATTAGTGCTTTGGATGATCCAGTGTGTACAAGGGAAGCCATTCCCTGGGATGAATGCAGGTATGTTGCTTTATTGTTTTCCTGAGTTCTGATAACCATGCCATCTCTTGCATTACTTCAACAGCTTTTAATGCACCGCTATTTTCATAGGGCTAATAAAAATGTTGTGTTGGCCACTGTAAAGCATGGAGGACATTTGGCCTTCTTTGAAGGGATAACTGCATCTAGCCTATGGTACTTGACACATTCTGTACACCCGACTCTTACCTAAACAGTCATAAATATATTAAAAAATTGAGGATCAAGTTTCTTCGCTCTTGCAGGTGGGTAAGAGCTGCAAATGAATTCCTTGATGTATTACACTCTAGCCATCATATGCATGTTCAGAAGAAGGTAGTAGATATGCTACTGTATTTACTTATTTTTCTTATTGACTAATATTTATTGAAAGATGCAATTCGAGATTATGATAGGCTATCTTATTCTTATCTCTGAGTACTGAGTGGGGCATTCCTGCTGGCTGAAACTGCTGTTTTTTATGTTAACGATGATGCAGATCTCTACAGCAAACAAAATATCAGAATCGTCTATTGATCAGGGCCCTTACGTCAATCTTACCGAAGATGGAATGGTGGCTGCATTGAACAATGAACCAACGAAGGAAAATGCAGAAGAAATACATGTAACCCAGGATATGCATCATGATGATCATGACAGGGTTCCAGAAGTAAACAAAGAAGAGGAACTTGTGACGAATACAGGCACTGGTGATTCCTCTTACATTGCAGAAAAAACAACTCCCCAGAATGCAATACCCCTTGGTGTAACAACACATTTCAAAAAATACCTAGGTCAGTTATCTCGACAAAATCGATGGTCCATCTGGTTACTGGTTTATATTGCTATCAACACAAGTTGGCCACTGGTTGGTTCAGCCCTATATCTTGTGTTTGGGAAAAAGCTAAGGAATATCTTACCGGGTGGTTTGGTCCGAAGATAATTTCATGATCGTAATATATTATTGTTGTATTTGTCTCTGTAGATGTGTAATAATAGTAATAATGATAATAATAGTCATATTATTTATTTGCCTTGCTATCTGGATAAATCTCCATTTCTAAGCTTATGGTGAAATTAATTGGCATTTTCACTGGTTTGTTGTTTTACTTAAACCACTGATTTAGTCAGCTTCCACCATGCCTTTCAACAACAGAAAACACCTATATGTAATTTGATTATTCATTATGTTTAAGGCTTTCTGTGTATTGTTTGATTATTCATAAAAACGTAGCGTGCACACAGCTAGGAGCTGATATTCAACCGCTACGGGCTTTGTTCAGAACGGAACATAAGAGAGAAAGATACCTCACGGCGGTAGATTCGAGGTCCATCTGAGTACGTTCGAGTTGGCGAGGTCTTCTGTTTGAGCTAGGAAGTCTTTCACCCGGGCTTGGAGGTGTTTCGTCCGGGTCCAACCCCGGTGGTATCCGAGGTGAGCAAGAGCTAAGATGGGTGTTGAAGTCGTCCACTCCGAGGTTGAGGTCGGGAGCTTCCGAGGTTGGATCAACCAGAGTCGTCTTCCCCTGAGGTTGGACTCGGGGGGTCAGGTACCTGCAGACACTCCGATGCCTAAGTCAGCAAATGGAAGTCGAGAGGAAGTACCAAGGAATGAGGCGTACCTGATTGGAGGGGGTAGACGCGGGAAGGGTCACCCTTAACCTAGGTTGAATCTGAGCTGTGTGATTAGCAGAGGCTGATCTCAGCCGTTGAGTCCAGCGCAGTAGAGGCTGACCCAGTAGAGGCTGGCCCAGTAGGGACCGACCCAGGTTGTTGCCTGGGCTAGGTCCAATGCTGGATTGGGCCAGTTCTTCAGTGGAGTGGGCTTTGGCCCAGTCTCGAACAGTTGGCCCCAAGTCGAGGTCAGTCACAGTAGTGCGGCCTCGGCTTGAATTGCAGAAGTTAGTGTCTCCAGGTCGGCAGGTTGGTCGAGTGCGCTATCGACCTCGGCTCAGTTGTTGTCGGCGAGTCAACAGAGTTGAAACAGTCCCAGGATTGCCCCCGAGTAGGAAGAGTTGTCATTTGTAACCTCAGATTGATGAGAGGCGTCAAGCTGACGTATTGATGTGACTATTCAATCCCGGCCTTGCGGGTGATTTACTACTCGCTTCGGTCCTTTTCACCAAGTGCTGGACTGTGGTCGAGCTCGGACAGAAGAGGTCGGACGGGCGAGGCTGGACTCGAGCCCGTTAATGGTGAGTTCGGCTTCCTTTGTGTGTTGATTGAGTCGGTCTCGATCGTCGGACATGGCGAGAGTAGCGTAGTGCCCTTTTTGGGGGACTTCGGAGGGTCGCGTCGGATAGGCCGGTTTCTGCGGAAGAGGTTAGTGAGCCACGATAGGCCCGACCTCGTGGAAGAGGTCAGTGAGCCACGATAGGGACGACCTCGTGGAAGAGGTCAGTGAGCCACGATACGCCCGACCTCGTGGAAGAGGTCAGTGAGCCACGATAGGCCCGACCTCGTGGAAGAGGTCAGTTTAAGGCACGTCGGAGAGACCCTTTAAGAAGGAAGTCAGTCCGAAGCCACGGGATCAGGTGAGACTTCGTTCGGTCTAGTTCACCAAGTGCGAAGCTTGGAGTGAACGTGGAGTGAAGAAGCTCGCACGAGGTCGTCCTGCTTTCTTTGTCAGACGGGCGAGGTCGGACTAGAGCCCGGAAATGATCGGCCACCTGCTTCGGTCCAGTTTACCCAGCACTGGGCTTGAGGTGAAACTCGGAGCGAAGAGGTTGAGGTTGAGGGTGAGGTCGTACTTGAGCTCGGAGATGATCTACTGCCTACTTCGGTCCAGTTTACCCAGCGTTGAGCTTAAGGTGAAACTCGGAGCGAAGAGGTTGAGGGCGAGGACGAACTCGAACCCGAAGATGATCTGCTACTTGCTTCGGTCCAGTTTACCCAGCGTCGGGCTTGAGGTGAAACTCGGAGCGAAGAGGTTGAGGGCGAGGTCGACTCGAGCCCAGAGATGATCTACTACCTGCTTCAGTCCCGTGCGATACTTTGGCTTAATGTAGAAAGTAACCATCGATTTTCTACAGTATTCGCGTCACCAAGTATATGCCAACACTGAACTCAACATGCTGCACCTTGATGAAGTCAGCTCGTTGTTGGAATTGATACTGAAGCCATTTGCAGGGTGTAGGTGAGTGGGATCAGCGTTGGGGACAAGAATTAACTTTTCACCAACGCAAATACGAGCACATGCAAGCCAAAGTCGGACTCGGTCGTAAAGGTATGGTGCTCTAAACTCATCCAAGGAGAACTCATGCCGATGTCCAAAATTGGCCGAGGTGAGCTAGTGAATTTAGTGACGACGCCGACGTCAATACCGGCATTGGTGGTTATGAGGAAGCCGAGATTTTAGGTGTCATATTCAAGTTGAGGTTGAAGTACCATCTCCAAGCCGTGACGTTCAGAACATGCCGCAGACGAAATCGGTGTCGAACATGAGATTTGTCGCGACGCCAAGATCGGCGTAGAGAAAGAACCATCGTAGTGTTGCGCGAAGACGAAGCATCAAACTATCACGATGCCAAGATCGGCGTAGAGAGAAGAAAGAGAGCCGAGAGGCTCCCACTGTGGTGGCCAATGTTCAAAACGGAACATAAGAGAGAGAAAAATACCTCACAGCGGTAGATTCGAGGTCCATCTGAGTACGTTCGAGTTGGCGAGGTCTTCTGTCTGAGCTAGGAAGTCTTTCGTCCGGGCTTGGAGGTCTTTCATCCGGGTCCAACTCCGGTGGTATCCGAGGTGAGCAGGAGCTAAGATGGGTGTTGAAATCGTCCACTCCGAGGTTGAGGTTGGGAGCTTCCGAGGTTGGATTGGCTAGAGTCATCTTCCCCCGAGGTTGGACTCGGGGGGTCGGGTACCTGCAAACACTCCGATGCCTATGTCAGCAAATGGAGGTCGAGAGGAAGTACCAAGGAGTGAGGCGTACCTGATTGAAGGGGGTAGTGCTCTATTTATTGACGTGGGAAGGGGTCACCCTTAACCTAGGTTGAATCTGAGCCGTGTGATTAGCAGAGGCTGATCTCAGCCGTTGAGCCCAGCGGAGTAGAGGCTGACCCAGTAGAGGCTGGCTCAATAGAGGCCGACCCAGTAGGGGCCGACCGAGGTTGTTGCCTAGGCCGTTCTTCAGCGGAGTGGGCTTTGGCCCAGTCCGAAACAGGCTTCAACCCTTGTAAATACGAAGAAAAAAACTCTTCAAATAGAATTTTACACAAGCATCTTGTGGACATGATTACCAAAAAACTCTATTTTTTATAAAAAAGCTATTATTTTTTATACCCCCACATCTATACCATATACCCCCAATTTTGTTTTATTCCAATTTTACCTTTACTAAAATGAACAAATTTTAATTCAGAATATCAAATATTTTTTTATTTTTTGGATTTACCACTTAAAACTTAAATCCAAAATGGTTTTTTCTAAATAATTCTGGATTTATGTTTTAAGACATAAATCTGGAATGTATTTTTTTTAATTTTTGATTTTTTTCAAGACGTAATTCGTAATGTAAAATATATTTCAGATCTACGTTTTAAACATAAATTTGGAATTAAAAAAGTACATTCCGGATTTATGTCTTCAATCATCAATCCAGATTTTTTTTTAATAATTTGAATTAATTATTAAACTATAATTTTAATGTAATAATACTAATTTTTGATCAACGGCCAAGATTCCACTGACACTTTTAACGGCCTTGATCTTACTGACATTTTTTGATCAACAGCCTACATTCGGTCAAAGTACTTGAATTTATGCATTGATAAACGTGCCTCAATTGATAGAATTTCAACGGTATTTTTTATGCTCAATATTGATCAATGGCACCCACTCAATGAAAATCGCAATAAGTACCCACACTTACCCTCATTTCTTTCACACAAATATTGATCTTTCTGCTTTAGTAAATATTTCTTATTTCGATTCCACCACCCTCCAAAATGAACACCCTTTCAACCGAGTTCTCAACGAACAACACACTCACCGTCCTTCATCATTGTGTACAAATCGTCAGAAATGAAAATGGTGTTTGGTTTCAATGCCCAAATCTTATCTTCTGTAGGCTCAAGAAGGACACCACATTCTCGCCGTTAAAGGATAAAGTAGAAAGAAAGGTTCAACAAGTGCATTCCACCGAAACGTTAGTAGTATTATCTATCGCAAACCCAATCGTGGAGATGATGGTCGAATTCACTAGTCATAGATGAATATTGGGAACGACGGCGTCGTAAGAGAAATGCTGGACATCCTTGACGAATATAAAACTTTTGGTCCTTTGGAGTTGTACGTTGAGACCATTCAGAGTGTCACAAGATTATTTTCCTTTTATTACAGGGACCTTTGCAGTAGACAAATATGTCTCCGCTAGATTGTTTGCTATTTCTTCATTTGTTTTTGTTATGTTTGTCTGTGTTGTCGTTCCTATCTACCACATTTTGTATCAATAAAAATCCAGCTTTGAATAAATAGATTTTTTCTACTAGTTCAACCACACAATACAAAAAAAAAACAGCCATAAATATAAGTACCGTTCACCATACAATAAATAGAGTTCTAGTCAATAATGAAAAATACATCAAGGGTCCCTCCCTGACACACGTCCAACGCGCTCCAAATAATCCTATAGACCTGACTGTTAGGACCAAGTCGCTCGACATCGGTTACTGGTGCTGCTGATGTTGATAGTGCTAGAATGTCCTGATAAGGAACCTGCTGTGCAGCATCCACGACAGGTGTTGTGAGGCGGGTAATCGGAACCTAACAGTACCATAGGAGGTTGAAGGATTTAAATATAATTATGTCAATGGTAGATACAAATCATAGCATATAATTTCATGTATAGAATAATTTTATAGATCAAAAATTGTATGTGAAACGTTGAATGTTGAAGAGAGATTGACTGAAAGAGAGTATGAGAGCGAACTGCCTTCATTGTTGTCTAGGTTTCAAGATTTGGGTTAACCTTCTAATGAGATAACGATTAAATAACTAAGCCGCTGTGGGTAGAGACCTCTCATTGAGCTTAACTAAATGATCCAACCGATCACGTTTCATTCAGAACTAAAGCCCAAAAAATATTCATCAAATATTTAGTGCTTAATAATAATTGACTATAATTATAGATTAATAATAATTCTTAAAAAATTGAATATGTCAATCCACAATTGATACCGTGGCCTGAGTAGCCCTACCAACAACATCTTCAATAGTCTGAGCGAAGTACAACACCTCATGTCGATGTCTCTATCGTGTGGAAGACCATCAAGCGACTGACATGAGATGTGTTGGACGTATCCAAACTACCAGAGGCATTTATCTGACAGGTAAGGTACAACAGTGTCGCACCTGTGGATAAACCCTCTATATAGAGAAATAGACCGAAGTGGCCGCACATCCCTGTGGTCCGCGCACAGTCTATATGTGATGTCAGTGGAGACTAAGACATCCAACTTCTTCTGGTAATCTAGAAGTTTAACACTATCGTTCTTTTCTTCTACGCCATCTCCCAGCACGTGGCCCCACAGTAGGACCCAGGTCAGCACAGTCGCCTATACTTGAAAAATACTCGTAAATTCAACATTGAAAAATTTATAATATAATTTCAAGTAGATTAAAGTAGTAGTATACCAAAAAAATTATATTAAAATAGTAAATAATGTAGCCCATGCCAACGCAGATAATTTAGTTAGTGAGTGAGTGGAGGATAATTTAGTTACTCTCATTATCTTGGACATCGCAATAGCAATATTTGATCCTGTTAGTACAATGGGTGCTTTCTTTTTGGTGCTTTTGAATCTTATAAGTTAGGGACTAAATATGATTTTTGTCCATATATTAACCAACACCATTAGCTATGTAGAATAAGCTAAACTGAAACACGGAGTCGATCTGATGCTCATAGGTTCAATTCTTATATTAGATAAATGCTGTGTTGGTTAAAAAAAAAAAGATGGAGCCCATGCCCATTGGCCACAATCATCAACATTTTGAAATCACAAGAGCCACTTGGCCTCCACATAGTGAGCATAAATCCAAATAAGCGGTAGGTATACCCTCGCAGCATAAATCCAATGGCCTGCTAATGTCCTTCGTAGATCGCCTCTAGAGCCACCTAAATGTGAAATATGCTCCCGTGGTGGCTGTCGTCTCTATCTATAGAAATTTGCAACTTTCAACTTATTTATAAAATTGTCACTGCAACCATATTTAAAATCTATTATCTATATAATCGATTCTAAATAGTGCTTTTTAATACTAATTTTGCACTAAAACGTTAATTTGTGGGGTGAGTATATTGTTTTTTTGGTAGTGTGAAGACTAACTAGAAGTGCATTTCCAAATTATAGGAACTAAATAGTTACAGTTCTTTTAATAGATAAATTCCAAAAATTACTCTTTTTTGATTTAGACCATTGTCGTAGCATATTTCACGTTGCCCAACACCGCATTTATCTACCACCGTTACTACCGTAAGACTTGAAACCTATGAGCATCGGATGGACTCTGTTCCAGTTTAGCTTATTCTACATATAGCTAATGGTGTTGGTTAATATATGGACAAAAATCATATTTAGTCCCAAACTTATAAGATTCAAAAGCACAAAAAAGAAAGCACCCGTTGAAAAGTTGTAATAACAGGATCAAATATTGCTATTGCGATGTCCAAGATAATGAGAGTAACTAAATTATCCTCCACTCACTCACTTCATCACCCATACTCCCATAGCATAGCATCTCTCCCTCTCTCTCTCTCTCTCTTTCTCCCTAATGATGATAATGATAATACATACAAAGTCATGATTGCTATTTAGAGAGTGTCAAAGATGCCAAGAGTTGGAGTGCAAGAATCGTAATATCCGGAAGATCCCCTAAACTTGTTACTATACTACTGTTCATAATTACATCCACTAACTATATTATTTTGAAAGAAGACAACAGCTGTAGAAACAAATAGTTTGCATCTTAGGATCCAGACAACTAACATCTGGATGCTGGTGTCTCTAATAAATTAAACTTATCCTCATTACTCAATAAACTACCACTGCATGATTTCCCGGATCATGTCATGTCATATGAATCTGAGGGCCACACCCCATTCCTGTTTACAGTTTTTCATACACCATCTTATTTTTTAATATAAACAAAATCAAATAATAACATTAATTAATTAAGCATATAATTAAATAAATAGTATGATCATCAAGACAACACGTGCTGTGAATCTATTGATATGTACACACAATACATACAAATCTCCAAACTATATATATATATCATCATGATTCTTTCTACTTAGGAAGGACAACTAAACTATATATATATATATATTTATTGGGAGGGGGAGGTGAAAAATGGAAAACAGTGATGGTGGTATAAGACAGTAGTTGATGAGTGATGACTTACTTACTCCACTGCACTGCTCTTTCTTTCTATCTTTCTTTCCCCATCCATCAAAATTTCTTTTCTGATGACTGACACGATTGGTATGCAGAACCGACCTTCAACCCTCACCACTACTTCCTTACTTTCCCTTTTCTTCTTTTTCATCTTAACACGCAAACGCCCTATGCTCACGCAAACCGAATATATTACATTTTGCAAAATCTATTTATATACTTTCATAGAATAATAAGTAGAGAAAATTAATATAAAATGTTAAAAGAATATATTAGAAAATGTGAAGAACTGTGTGCTCTTTAAAATAGATAAAAAAAAATGTGTTTGTCTCTTGAGAAATGAGATAGATGAAAAACCCTCACGTGGGGTTGTCTGACACACTCCAAAATTTCTACTAACCTGAATGAGAGAGATTGAGAATGCATATTGAATTTGAAGTACATGTCCTTGCTCGACACCTTTGTTTCTAACATACACCCATCTCTTCTCTTTAGTCCACTTCATGTTATTATCTCTACACACGTACCCCTTTGCCTTGTCTTTGTTTTTTTTTTTATTTATTTTCTCACGCAAAAGAAAAAGAAATTGAGTTTATTTTCTAATTTTTGAGAGATGGGGTATAGCAGAGAGGGCTCACGTGGGTTTATCTGACAGCAAGGCATGTTTTTCTACCTTACCACTTTTCCCACTTTCCTTCCTTGTTTTACCTTTCCATTCATCAAGTTGAGACAAATGAGGTTTCTTGCATTTGGGTTTTGCTCTTCCTTTCATACTACTACTACTCTTATATTTTTATTTTCATTCTCTATTTTTTATCTCCTCCATCTCATATTAATATTAAAAGTGCCATTCAAGATTAACTATATGCAAGTCTTAAAAAATGATTAGTTATAATTATTTTTATGATAAACTAATCTTTATTCACCGAAAATAATCTTGATAAATATCACATTAGATGGGAGAGTCTCAATACACCTCCCTTACACTCGTGATCAAACAATTAGAGGTATCTCAATAGCAGGTGGTCCAACAGATCTTAGATAGACTCAGATACTATCTTAAAATGTAGATTGAGCTTAAAACAACTTTACAAAATTACTATCTTATAGTGAGAGATACCTACTATCTATAAACTCTTTTTGAGCCAATATCAAAATAACACAATTTTTATATTATAAAATAATAAATAATTGAAGACATAAAATAAGAGTTAAAAGGGTATATTAGATGCTTGTTTCTATTCATGAGTGTTACCTGCTCTACTTTGGATAACATGCATAGTTAGGGCATCCAAGAAAGTGCCATATGTCAGACTCAAAGGGCATGTTCATTATGCCTTATTTGGAGCATATTAATGGCAACTTATGTGTCCTCCATTAACAAGACAATGAAGAATTAAGAACCTTTCCATGTTTTGATGTGACCTTAAGAGGATCCAGCGCTGCTACCTATATGACTATTTCAAACACCAATACCAACTCCCACACACCCATGAAATATTAACTCTTCCTCTCTTTTTTTATACGGCAAATTAATTAACAATGATTTTCCTTGTAAGGAAAATGATTGATAGCCAAAAAAGCTATTGCACCTAGATTCTTCACGGATCCATCGATAAATTGATTGTTAAATCTATCTAATCCGATTATTTACTACTAATCACAACTTTTTTGACTCAATTAATTAATCACGACTTTAAAATATATTTAGTTAAATTCCTTGATTTTTTTGAGTATTTATCAGTATAATATATTTGACAAATAAATCATTAATCGTCTCTTATCACATTAATTAATAAGTAATTAATTATTAATATATATCTTAATTGTGGAATTATTTGGGTGAGTCTTTGTGGAATAAATTAACTTATGTAATTACATGGGGACCTTAATTGTATCTCACAATGAATAGTGATATGAGACCAACAAATTTTAAAGTGAGACCTAAAACAAATTTTAAAGTGAATAGTGATATGAGACCAACACTTATTAAGGCCTAAAACAAATTTTAAAGTGAGACCAACAAATTTGGTCATCTACGTACTCATACAAAAAAAACTCAAAATATTACATCTAAAGTATCTAAAATAGGACTACAATTAAAAAAAAAATAGAACTTGAACACAAGATAATGAACATTGAGTTTTACTATATGAGCTAAACAGGCTTATCATAAATATAAAGAATTTGATATTAATATCAAGTAATCTAAAAATTTGAGGCCTTTTTATCAACAAATGTATTGATAAATTATGAGTCCCAAAGCTAGCCCCTTAAAATTGACTGAAGTGCTCTGTACAATATGATTTCACATAGAAGTCCTCATTTTCAATATTCTTGAAACTTCATCTCTCAATATTATTATAGCTTTCATACGCATGAGAGTCAACCTATCTGAGATGAGATCAGTTGGGCCATACGTTTAGCCTTTCAAACTCTACGCTCCATTGATTAAGTGTTACAATGGGTAATGATATAATCTGAAGTGGGAGGAAATCCTTACTATATGAGCTAGTTTTTGGAAAAATCCTTTGCATGACCTATGTCCCCGGCCCACTTACTTCCTGCAAAGGAAGACAACACATAAGATACATCGTTCTATTCTTTTAGACTTATAGTTGAATTCAAATTTTAATAAATTAGTCATCATGTGTTTACTGTATTATGTAAGAATCTTGATATTGGATTGGATGAAAATGGTGCAATTATGAACATGAGACATTCTAGAGTTGTCAATAGATTCACTGTATGCAGCAAAATATAGAGATAGGGCAAAAAGCTAAAATAAATATTGCCTATTCCTTCTCAAAAACAGTCACAGTCGACCACGTTTTACTACCAAAATTAATGAGAAAAATGAAGTTGAAAAAAAGCATTTATATTTCTTAGATACAGCACAAAAATAAAAAATAAAAATCACAGTCTTTTATCACACACACACACAAACACACTGGTAAAGTTATGTCACTTTTTGTTAGCATCCATTTGTCTTGGCATATTATGACGAGAAAGTGTCAAAAAGTTTCCCTTGCAGAGGATCCCTATGTACTTAAGGAATATATGATAAGAAATCCAAAATACTTGTAAATCTCTCTAAATTCTGCCAATTAGAACTCATGCGCCTATATCTTGACAAGAATAAGGGATCCAAATTTCTTTGTTTCCATCAAAGCCAATATATAATATATAAATAAATACAATCTCAAATGTCACTAACTGATCAACCATTTCGAACTTTAGATGCATGTCGTTGACTAGTGTATTCCATATATTTCCAATATATATAATTAATATATAGTCATAGCATATAGCATATACCAGTTCACACATGGAATGGAATTTATCTATATATCTAGCTAGGTAATTAATTGATGAAAAGCAAGGAATATGTATGGTGAAGAAAAGGAATAGGATGATGAAGAAAAGTTGTGAAGGAAATTAATTAGAAGAAGAAAAAAGACAATTTGTTGAAGGACGGTACGTTTGATTCCCCCCATTGACACCGCTGTCTCTTGTCCAATTCATATGGCATCTTCCAAGCCTTCTCAACTACCAAAGGGAGTAAAAACCCATAATAATAATAATAATAAATAAAAGCAGTCCAATATTTTAATAATGAAAAAATCAATGTGTTTTCCTGACCCAAGACACTGATTTGTAAAGAATAAAAAGATACCCTTCTTAATCTCTCCGTCTTATTACAAAAGAAAAAATTTATTATACCTCACAAAATCTCTCTTCCTCCTATATATAGCCATGTCATGACACAATGGAATTTTTGTGACTTCTCCCCCATAAAAGTCCACAACCATAACAGCCTTTTATTTTATGTCATAGATCATATAGAAGATCATAGATTTACTCTCCCTTTCTCTCTCTTTATATCTCTCTCACATACACACTCAAAGACTTTATCTCTTTTTCAGATATGGAAGATTCAGAGGAAGATGAGCTTCTGAATCTAAGCCTTTCTTCAGTTAATAAAGAAAGGAAAAAGAAGGGAAAGATTATAACAAGGGAACAAGAAAATAGTAATGTTTCTATGAATAATAGGAACAATTATGAAGGCTATGAAGGGAAGGTCTTTAGGCTACTCCAAATGAGGGAACATATGCTAAGACAAGACCATCACATGAGAATGAAAGGAATTGTAGAAGATGGAAATGGCTTACCATTAATCCATTTACTACTCACAACAGCAACTTCAGTTGATGACAACAACTTAGATTCATCTCTTGATAATCTCACTGATCTTTACACAACTGTTTCCTTAACAGGTGATTCAGTTCAACGTGTAGTTGCTTATTTTGCTGATGGTCTTACTGCAAGACTTTTAACTAGAAAATCTCCTTTTTATGACATGGTTATGGAAGAACCAACAATTGATGAAGAGTTTCTTGCTTTCACTGATCTTTATAGAGTCTCACCTTACTATCAATTTGCTCATTTCACTGCTAACCAAGCTATCTTAGAAGCCTTTGAGATGGAAGAAGAGAGAAACAACCGTGCTATACATGTCATTGATTTTGATGTTTCTTATGGTTTTCAATGGCCTTCTCTTATTCAGTCTCTTTCTGAAAAAGCAACAAGTGGTAACAGAATATCACTCAGAATAACTGGATTTGGAAAGAATCTAAAGGAGCTTCAAGAAACTGAGTCTAGATTGGTTAGTTTCTCAAAGGGTTTTGGAAATCTTGTGTTTGAGTTTCAAGGTTTGTTAAGAGGTTCAAGAGTGATTAACCTAAGGAAGAAGAAAAATGAAACTGTGGCAGTTAACTTAGTTTCTTATTTAAACACTTTGAGTTGTTTTATGAAAATCTCTGACACATTGGGATTTGTTCATTCTCTTAACCCTTCCCTTGTTGTATTAGTAGAACAAGAAGGTAGTAGGAGTCCTAGAACCTTCTTATCAAGATTCACAGACTCTTTACATTATTTTGCAGCCATGTTTGATTCACTTGATGATTGTCTTCCACTTGAAAGCACTGAAAGGTTAAGGATTGAAAAGAAACTTTTAGGTAAGGAAATCAAAAGCATGCTTAACTATGATGTTGATGGTGTGGACTGTCCAAAATATGAAAGGATGGAAACATGGAAAGCAAGAATGGAGAATCATGCTTTTGTTGCAACTAAAATAAGCTCAAAATCTGTGATCCAAGCTAAGCTTCTTCTTAAGATGAGAACACATTATTGTCCACTTCAGTTTGAAGAAGAAGGAGGTGGAGGTTTCAGGGTTTCAGAAAGAGATGAAGGAAGGGCTATCTCTTTAGGTTGGCAAAATAGGTTTCTGCTCACTGTGTCAGCATGGCAACCAGTCTGATCTTCATCTGATCTCATCATCATATGATAGATGCAAATCTTATGTCCCTAACCTTTTTCATCATTTTGGTAATAATAATAACCTAGCATATATTTTTGTCATTATTTTCTTTCTCTAATGTCTTTAATCATTTCTCAAGAGCTTTTCAGTAGTTGGTAGATTGTTCAAGTAAGGATTAAGGTAAATATATGAAGCATATAAATATATTTATGTTAATTTTGTTAAGGAATGGTTGTTGATGTTTCATTTCTTTTCCTTTTTGTTTTAGCATAATGAACCCTAATTTCCCAAATTTAAGTTGGGTGAAATTGAAAAAACCCTAGTTTAAGTGATGAACATATTGTTTTGTGAAACCCATGTATGCTTGAGTAAGATGCGGTTTCTAAAATGTCGTTTTATGTATAATTAAAGATTTTTTAAAAGTTTGTGATGACTTCATGAATCATCTTGTTGCTTTCAATAGAATTAAAAAAATATTTCACTTATATGGGAAACTGTTGTGACGAGATGTATATACCTGCAACTAAAAAATGGTCTTGTGGTTTGATAAAAGAAATGTTCTTGTGATGAGAAGATAATTTTTTTTTAAAAAGGGCACGAAAACATTTATAACTATCAAGAGTATAGTAATTTATAGAATATATATTGTCGCAGGTGGGGATTAATTGAAATAAAATTTAGAGGCAACAAAACATATACGGTTTATATATGAAAAAGCGAAAATACTGATAAAAAATATGAAAAAGCGAAAACAAAGAAAACAAAGAGTAGTTTTTGTTGGGTTTTACATTTTTATTATTTTTATGGTGGATAATACGAGATTTACACTATATTTATTCCGATAATCTTAAGTTGACACGATAATAAATATAGTGTCTCATATATACTCTTTATTTTGTTCATTATTTGACAATGTAAAACTATCTAACACTTGGATCCATTAACGGAAATTTTTATTTGTGGGGAAAAATAGACTATAATATTTTCTCAAAAAATATTATAAATTTTTACAAAATACTACATAATTTCATTAAAGAATTTTTTTTAAATATCTAAATTTCTATAAATCACATTGCTAAAAGAGTAAAATTAGCTCACTTATTGAGAGAAAAGTAAAATTTTACAAAATACTACATAATTTCAATATTTAATTTGAAAAATTATCTTATGGGACAACTCTTATTTTGTTGAGAGAAAAGTAAATTTGTAATATATGTTTGCAAGCAAAATAATTTTTCAAATGGGGGCAAATAATGCCCCCAATTACTCTAACGTGCACTTCCTCCATGTTTGGATACCGAACATCTCTCTCAAGTGTGAGTCTTAACTCACTTGTGTGAGGCATGTTATGAAACTATGAATGTTATTATACTTGTTGGTTTTTATACATTTTTGTTTTATTTTTCTATTTTTAAGGTGGGTAATAAGAGATTTGAACCACATTTATTCCTAAAACCTTAAAGTGATATGTTAATGAAGATTCCTAAAACCATACTTGGATATTACCCAAAGTTTTAACATAACAATATCCTTTAAGTATTTTAGAACACACTTGAAGTTACATAATGAAATAAGTAAAATTTAAAAAGACGGAATACAAAAAAAAAATTCAAACACACACACACACACACACACATATATATATATATATATATATATATATATATATATAGAAACACGCATATGTTCGTGGTTAGTAATTAGTTAGGATAAATCAATGTTATTTGAACTTTTTTTTTTGGATAAAACCAGCCAAGGGAACAATCAAACTAGGCCAAAACCGGCCCACAACTCCAAATCACTAGCTAACACATGAACTAAGAGGGATGGTATCGTAAATATTACAAAACAGAAGTGGAACTTAAGCTAGCCTTAGCTAAACAGTCAACAACAGTATTAGAGCTTCTAGGGACATAATGCCACAAAACTTCACTTTCTACAATTGATCGAAGGTGCCTTCTATAACTTTTTATAAAAAGTGGGTTGAGTGCTATGCTCTATGATGCTTCAGCTAGTCCTATCAATGAAATCCATATAATTATCAATAAAAAGTTAATTCTCAATTTGAAACGACGGACCAAGATTGAAAGAACCAAACTTATATCCCGGACCTTATCTAGGAGCCAAAAGTAGCCATGACAACGAAACGCGGCCTTGCGGGTACTCACTCGACCCAACCCGATTTTTATGGGAAGATTCGCTTTGAATAGGGTGATGTCCACTCGACTAAATGCTAATTATCAATTATTATTTTACTATATGCATATATATATATATATATATATATATATATATATATATACATACATTCATTTTATTTTATATATTTGGTTTATTTTTCATTTTTAATCTCTTTTCATTAATTTTTTTTTCATATTTTTAATTTTTATTAAGAGTTACAAACTCTATCTTTAAATTGAATATAAATTTTATTCAGATTAGATATAAAATAAAAACTTAGTACAATAGAAAGAGATATCTGTTATATATAATACACTTTTTAGTGCAAGAATCTAACTAACTATATATCAAGTATATATAAATGAAAAATCATTACTACAAAAAAGCGAATTTCAACTACTTTTTAAAAGTAACTTCCTAATACTCACCCTCAAGAAAGAACCCCAATTTAGAGATAAGATACTAAAACAAAGGAGTATTTTAAGGTGTTTGATGAAATCTAGTAGTCCAATAGCAGGATATATGCTACATTGACAACAAGATTTTCACGGCCAGTTAATACGAGAAATTCTACTTCAACGAGTATAAGCAGATGGCTAAAAAAAAATCTTGCAATATATATAGCACACAGCAAATCCTAAACAGATAGTATAACTTACTGGTGTTAAAACCAGATCATATTTTACCTATAATTTTAAAATATTACATTTTAAACATAAAGTGTTTTACCACCCAACAGAACAAACACAACACAACCCAAACGGACACGAAATGTGTTGTGGAAGTTCCTATGCCTAGCTAAGCTAGCTGTATTTGATTCTCTCTGTATATCTAGCTAGCCTGTAACTCTATACAATTTGGTTTGGGATGCTTTACTGCTGGAAAGATTGTTTTGACTACACAAACATATATATATATATATATATATATATATATATATATATATATATATATATATATAAATATATGTGTGTGTGTTTTGAGTGTCACCATGGTTATTATAGCTTGTAAGCTACATTTGGTAATTGTCTAGTGTAAATTTGTGCAAAAGAATTAGAATACTCAGTCAGAGTGTGTCTGTCATAGGGATGTTTTAGAAGATATAAGTGTCATTCTTCTAATTAATTCCGTGTATTTCAGTTCATGTTTGTGTACAGTAAGCATTAACTACTATAGCTTGTGGATCACAATTTGCTATCTCTATGGGGGATCGTGACCGATGACAATCAAACTGCAAACACTTTCTACTCTACTACTCCTATGTTCTTGCATGGAATCTCTTGTATTGTGTCAGGGAAAAACATAAACAAGACATCGGAAGCAAATATGAAGTTAATCCATTACAGCATTTCTCGCAAATTAACACTAATTTGCTCTTAGGCATATTTTCTGCTTTGATCCAGCAGAGTCGCCAAGCACTTATATAACCCTAAAAATGGTAGGATATCCAAAATTAATTATTAACTTTTCCTTATTTACTTGGAGTTGTCCACTTAATTAAGGATTAAACTAGGACACTAAGGATCCTATGAGCTAGGTTTAGTTTCTTTAAAGCATGCAAAATTTATTATTAATATTATGCAACAATAAAATTTTGGTGTCTAAAATCCTTACTTTAGAGTTTGGGTTTGGGCTTTGGGCCGACCTTGTTGGCAACTTACCAAATCACTGACTCAATTTCAAAAAATAAGGTTTGCAGTTAAATTTTTTAAAAAAGGAATATACCCTCAATTTGTTCTCTAAATATTATTGTGTCTCATATTTAGTCGCTTAATTATGAAAACCAATTAAATATTATCTAAAATTTAATTCTATCCCTCCTATAAGTGAAACTAAGAAGATAAAAGCTACATGTAGGGAAGCGTATGGGTACACTTTGACCTAACCCACAACCCAATTCAAACCTAGATTTTGTTGGGTAGGTTTGGGTAGCAGGGCTGGGTTGGTTTCAAAATAGACAAACTCATAGCATATGAGTTGGATATTGGATCTGAAAAATGAGAATCCACCGAACCCAACCCAGCCCATAAAATGCAACCTTAGATATATGTCAAACCAAAGTCTAGGATTACTATAAGGCATATCAAACAATTGTTTATAGAAAGGAACATAATATTGAAGTTTTTAACGAATTTGAATCCTCAAATGGTTCTACTAACGACTAATATACTTTGAATCCATAAAAAAACTGATGCTGTGACTTCAATCCAAAATATTAATTATATGTGCGTCATAACTCGTTACTTTGATGGTTAATGAGAATTGAATGAAAAAATACTGAGATTTAGTTTGATTTATGAGCTCATTACGTTGATGTTAGGACAATGTTTTTTTTATAAGCTTAGGACATTGATTTTGATGTTTGTTTGTTTTTCTTATTTCTATCGTCATCATGTCTACTCTTTTTTTGTTTTTTTATCTAAAAAATGATATTTTACTAATGAACCTAAAACCTAACCCACTTGAGGTTGGGTTCGGTGGTTCGGGTTACGCAGAAAATTGGGTCTGATTTTATCGAACTCAATTCATAAGTATTTGGTTGAATAGGGTCTTTAAACGCATTAAAACTCATCCAACCCAACCCACACCCACCCCTCGATACAAAAATATAGACATGATGTACTAAGTGTTGAACCAAGGACAAACACTCTTTGTTTTGTATGATAACAAATTACATTTAGTCTACTAATGGTTGCAGTGTATAAAAGTGCAGGGACAAAATAAAGTACAGGACATGAATCAAAGAGCAGGAAATATTAAAGTGGAGCAGCTTGGAGAAGAAGCCACCTCAGCAGTTCAAGACCTATTTGTTTATCCGCTTTCTTTAGGACACTGTGTAAGGTCCTATCACTGAAGGTCTATGACATTTTAGTAGCTGAGAGATGACTTTTTTGAAAACATGCATCATGCATCAATTAGGGTTTGAAAATGGTTTGAAAAATATTTTATTCAAATGCATGCTTGCATGAGAAAGGCACATAACTTGGAAAAACATTTTAAAGCAAAAGAATCGATTTCTATATTGTTTCATAGGAGTATAAATCGATTTTATATTGTCTCATAGGAGTATAAAATCGATTATATACTAAATACATTGGACTATGAATCGATTTTATATTGTCTCATAGGAGTATAAAATCGATTACTTGTTTTCCTTTCTTAAAACAATCGATTTCCTTATCCAATGTTAAAACAAAGAATCGATTCATACATATACTCAAACCAAACCAAGAATCGATTTCCTTCTTTTATAAAACACCTTGAAATCGATTTTCAACTATCCTATAGGCTATGAATCGATTCCTCCTTACTTTAACTAAACATTGAAATCGATTCTTACCTATTCAGGATGTCCTGAAAATCGATTCCTACATATTTCCAAAAGCGAAGGAATCGATTCCTATGTTTTCTAAAAATGAAGAATCGATTATACTATATTTTAACATCACTCATGAATCGATTCTTAAGTCACATTTATGAATCCTATATTTTTCTAAAGCCTATAAATAGGCGGGTGCGACTCACTTTCAAATGACACCTCACACCACAATTCACAACTCCTCTCTGCTTCTCACATACATTTTCTAGATCTGAGAAAGAGAGAAAATAGAGCTTCAACTTTCATATCATTTTCTATTTTCCATATCACTCATCTCTTAGTCACTATACTGTCATTATATCTGAGGTGATTGGATCATAGATCTCTATTTGTATTCGTTACTCTATTTGTGGGGGTCACTTTGAAATCCTGGGATTTGTTCTTGGGTCTCTCAATCAGGAGATTGAGTTGGTTTGAAATCCTGGGAAGTTTTCTTGGGTCTCTCAATCAGGAGATTGAGTTGGTTTGAAATCCTGGGAGGTGATCTTGGGTCGTTCAATCAGGGAAGATTGAAGCGGTAGTGAAATCCTGGGAGGTGCTCTTGGGTCGTTCAATCAGGAGATTGAAGCGGGTTGAAATCCTTAGCTAGGAGCTCGGGTTCTCAGTTCGGGGGAATTGGGATTTGCTATCTGAAGTTGCCTGTTTGTAAAACATTCTTCATATAGTGGTTACCATCAAGTCCAAGGGTTGCAAAGCCTGAGGCCGAGGATGTAGGGCTTTTATCCCGAACCTCGCTAAAATCCTGGTGTATCTCTATCCTTACTCTCTTTACTTTATTGTCTATATTTGTTATTGTTATATAGCTGTGATATTCATTATTTTGTTTATATCTGTTTTGAATATCACTACTCAGATCTGTCTATTGTAATATCATACTGTGCTTGATCTGCCTGCTTGCATACATCATATAAGTTTAAATCTCAGTTTCCGCATTTGATTTAAACAAAGCATTTCATAAGTTTTTGAAAAGCGAAAAGAATTCATATTTTGCACATAACCTTATTCACCCCCCTCTAAGGTTATACTATAGTCTAACAAGTGGTATCAGAGCTAGAAATTGCATATAGAGCTTTACATCTCGCAATTTAAATTTTATTTATCTATCTGTGATCATGGGTTCTTTTATGAAAGAGGGGATGTCCTTCAATAAGCCACCCCTGTTTGATGGGACTAACTATGACTATTGGAGTAGTCGAATGAAATGTCATGTGCAGGCTATAGATTTCACCTTATGGAGGATCATTGCAGATGGACCACTGATCCCAATGAAAATCAAAAGTAAAGCTACCGGCAAAGAAGAAGAAGTGCCAGTTGAGGATATCTACACCATTGACCTGAAAGAGCTGAGAAAGTCAGAGTTGGATAAGATATCTCAAAATGCCAGAGCAATGAATATTCTTCACTTATCCTTATGTGAAGAAGAATATGGTAGAATCAAAGGATGTCAAACAGCAAAGGAAATCTGGGACTGCTTGCAAGCTACTCATGTAGGTACAAGCCAAGTAAAGGATACAAAAATCAGAATCCTAACTTCTGAGTATGAATCATTCAAAATGAAGGAAGGTGAATCTGTCGCAGCTATGCACCAGAGACTGAATCTGATTATAAACAACTTAAGGGCACTGGGAAAGAGGTATTCTACAAAAGATATATAAATGGGAAAATTCTTGCATCTCTGACTGGTGAGTTCTTTCCAAAAACTTGTGCAATCACTGAAGCCAAAGATATTGGTACTCTGCCCCAAGAAGACTTGATTGGGTCACTTCTAGCCTTTGAGGTTGTATTGGCTGCTAACAAAGATCAAGAAGCAGAAATGGTAAAAGAAAGAAAATCTCTTGCTCTTGCTGCTAAAACACCTAAGGTAGCAAGGAAAGAGGTTGAGTCTGATGAAGAATCTGATGATGAAGACATGGCTGAATTATTTGAAGAATTCATGAGATTCAACAAACTTGAAAGAGAAATAACTCAAAGAAATCCAAGAAAGCTAAGAAGGCTACATGGAACAACTATACTGATAGTGAAGAAGAGGAGGTTGCAAATGCCATTTGTCTCACGGCATGTGAAACACCTAAGGCTACCATATGGGATTGTCTTGGCTCTGATAGTGACACAGACGAAGAAGAGCAAATTGCAAATGGTGTTTGTCATATGGCAAATGACTCATCTAAGGTAAGCCTTAACTCTTCTAGTCTTTCTGATTCTTCTATACATGATGATTTATCTGATGGTGCGTATAGTAGTCACGATTTGAGTGAGGCTTTTGATGCTCTTTATTTTGAACATGAAACTCTTTTGTTAAAATCTAAGAAATTGGCAAAGAGTAACAAAATCATGCTCACCCAAATTGAGACTCTAGAAAATGAGGTAGTTAAGTTGAAGAATGAGCTACATAAAACAAAACCTTTCAACCTTGAATTTCTTGAGCTTAAACAAAATTTTGAAAAAGTCAAGGTTGAAAATGAATTTTTGAAAGAATCTTTGAAAAAGTTTGAGGTTGGTGAAAAGACCTTGACCAAGCTACTTCACTCCCAACATGAATATGTTGATAGGAGAGGTATTCGGTACAAAGGTAATTCCACCTCCTCCATTTTAAACAAGAAATTAACTTTTGTTGCATCTACTTCAAGTTATAAACCCATTGTTTTCTCATGCACCTACTGTCAAAAAGGGAACCATAGCTCACTTAGATGTCCTATTCGTAAATTGTGTGAGCTTGGTACCCTTATACCTGCTTGTGAGAAACCAAGGTGGATTGTGAAAACAAACCCCTTGATGACTAACCCCAAAGGACCCAAAGAGAATTGGGTACCAAAATTTTCTACTTGATCTTAGTACAGGTGTGCTACAGGGTATGGGGGTCAGATCAATACCTTGATAGCAGAGACTCGAAGTTCATGACTGGAGACACAAAAAGATTCGTAATACTCAGAAACAGCAGTCATGTGACTCGTGATAACAACAATAGAGGAAGAATCACTGGTGAAGGTTAGATTGGTAAAGTTTTATTCACCTCTGTTGAAAATGTGTTATAAAGTAGAAATTAAATATAACTCAACAAGTATTAGACACATATTTGAAAGAAATTGTTTGTATGCATCAAAGCTTTTTCTCAAGTACTATTATACTAGATCTTTGATGCAACATACTTTCTGATGTTAAAAATGATACTTATATTGTTGAACCAAGGATGATTATCTTGGGTATCATATTTTTAAATCATGATGATCCACCCTCTTTTTGCTAAGCTTTGCATTCTAATATTAATAAGGGGGATCACCAAGTAAGGGGGAGCATAGCATGAACTACTGTTTTTGATATATCATATGCTATGCAATGCTGCTTATTTATTATGCAAGTTTATAAAGTGCTTATGTTGTATGTATTCACCCCACCTCCTTTTTGATGAAAACAAAGGGGGAGAAATTGTATGCAAAAGGGAGAGAATATGCATGTTAAGGGAGAGAATATGCATGTTATTATTTAATGGGGGAGAAAATAATTGCTGCTATCCCGCTGTCATACTGCTTATTTTGTTATGCATAATGTAATTTGTTATCATCAAAAAGGGGGAGTTTGTTGAACCAAGGACAAACACTCTTTGTTTTGTATGATAACAAATTACATTTAGTCTACTAATGGTTGCAGTGTATAAAAGTGCAGGGACAAAATAAAGTACAGGACATGAATCAAAGAGCAGGAAATATTAAAGTGGAGCAGCTTGGAGAAGAAGCCACCTCAGCAGTTCAAGACCTATTTGTTTATCCGCTTTCTTTAGGACACTGTGTAAGGTCCTATCACTGAAGGTCTATGACATTTTAGTAGCTGAGAGATGACTTTTTTGAAAACATGCATCATGCATCAATTAGGGTTTGAAAATGGTTTGAAAAATATTTTATTCAAATGCATGCTTGCATGAGAAAGGCACATAACTTGGAAAAACATTTTAAAGCAAAAGAATCGATTTCTATATTGTTTCATAGGAGTATAAATCGATTTTATATTGTCTCATAGGAGTATAAAATCGATTATATACTAAATACATTGGACTATGAATCGATTTTATATTGTCTCATAGGAGTATAAAATCGATTACTTGTTTTCCTTTCTTAAAACAATCGATTTCCTTATCCAATGTTAAAACAAAGAATCGATTCATACATATACTCAAGCCAAACCAAGAATCGATTTCCTTCTTTTATAAAACACCTTGAAATCGATTTTCAACTATCCTATAGGCTATGAATCGATTCCTCCTTACTTTAACTAAACATTGAAATCGATTCTTACCTATTCAGGATGTCCTGAAAATCGATTCCTACATATTTCCAAAAGCGAAGGAATCGATTCCTATGTTTTCTAAAAATAAAGAATCGATTATACTATATTTTAACATCACTCATGAATCGATTCTTAAGTCACATTTATGAATCCTATATTTTTCTAAAGCCTATAAATAGGCGGGTGCGACTCACTTTCAAATGACACCTCACACCACAATTCACAACTCCTCTCTGCTTCTCATATACATTTTCTAGATCTGAGAAAGAGAGAAAATAGAGCTTCAACTTTCATATCATTTTCTATTTTCCATATCACTCATCTCTTAGTCACTATACTGTCATTATATCTGAGGTGATTGGATCATAGATCTCTATTTGTATTCGTTACTCTATTTGTGGGGGTCACTTTGAAATCCTGGGATTTGTTCTTGGGTCTCTCAATCAGGAGATTGAGTTGGTTTGAAATCCTGGGAAGTTTTCTTGGGTCTCTCAATCAGGAGATTGAGTTGGTTTGAAATCCTGGGAAGTGATCTTGGGTCGTTCAATCAGGGAAGATTGAAGCGGTAGTGAAATCCTGGGAGGTGCTCTTGGGTCGTTCAATCAGGAGATTGAAGCGGGTTGAAATCCTTAGCTAGGAGCTCGGGTTCTCAGTTCGGGGGAATTGGGATTTGCTATCTGAAGTTGCCTGTTTGTAAAACATTCTTCATATAGTGGTTACCATCAAGTCCAAGGGTTGCAAAGCCTGAGGCCGAGGACGTAGGGCTTTTATCCCGAACCTCGCTAAAATCCTGGTGTATCTCTATCCCTACTCTCTTTACTTTATTGTCTATATTTGTTATTGTTATATAGCTGTGATATTCATTGTTTTGTTTATATCTGTTTTGAATATCACTACTCAGATCTGTCTATTGTAATATCATACTGTGCTTGATCTGCCTGCTTGCATACATCATATAAGTTTAAATCTCAGTTTCCGCATTTGATTTAAACAAAGCATTTCATAAGTTTTTGAAAAGCGAAAAGAATTCATATTTTGCACATAACCTTATTCACCCCCCCTCTAAGGTTATACTATAGTCTAACACTAAGCCACTTTAATTGAAGAGATTAGCCCCTAAGTGGCAAATATTTGGGAGGTACTAAATTGATGAATGAGAGTTTACTCTTTTTAAAGTGACTATATACCATAGATTTTTTCCGTTAGTACCGATATCAAGAGCATTGCAGACACATAAATGAAGAAGTGGAGTGTTATCTACTATCTATCTCACTAGTGGAAAAAAATGGATTTTACATCGGCAATTCATATCGGTTCAAAAACAAACAGATGTGGAAAAAAGGCGGTGGCATTTTTGAAATTATGATTACATTTTTCAGATCGGTTGAGTGTTTAACCGATATTGAAAGACTAATTTAGAATATTAATATCGGTTCCCATTTCAACTGATGTGGAAAACCCCTAATTTATATCGGCTCCCATTGCAACCGATATGAAAACCCCAAATTTTAATTAGATCTTACGAAAACCCTATCGCTCTCACTCTCAACGAAAACCCCCTCACTCTCACTCTCAACGAAAACCATCTCACTCTCACTCTCAACGAAAACCATATCTCACTCTCACTCTCAACGAAAACCCCAACCCATCGCTGCGAGAAGACCCCAAGCCACCGCCGTCGCTGTCGTTGCGCCATCGCTGTTGCTGCGCCGTCGCCGTTGCCGTTGCTGCGCCGTTGCTGGGAGCCAATGCTGCGCCGTCGTTGGTAAATCTTCAGTTTCTTGTCTGTGAGAGGGTTTGCCTGTGCAAATGCGAAGATGAAGAGGAGTTTCGTGTCAGTTTCTTGTTGTGTTCTAGATCTGTCTTCTTGGTCCTGGTAAGGTGTTAGATTTGGTTGTTTCTGTCCCTATCGGTTTCTCTTCTGAGGTTGTCTCGCTATCCTTCGTTTCTGATTGGGTGTTGTTTTTTGTTGGTGTTTCAGATTCGTTTCTGTTTGGGTGTTGTTTTGTGTTGTGTTAATGTTGTGTGAGTTTTCTCGTTTTCAGATTCGAAACCCTAGATCATGCATTTGTTGGTTTCTAAGGTCGATTGTGAACTATTTGTTGGTTCAGCAAAATCTAGTACGCGCACAGCTGAGGGAATTCCTGAGAAAACAGATTCCAAGGATGACAATTTAGTATTCGTTGCTGGTGCTACTGGAAAAGTTGGTTCACGAACTTGAGGTACATTCGTTGCTAGTGCTGAGTAGTGATAGTTTCATCCAGGGAGCTTATAAAGCTTGGTTTTAAAGTCAGGGCTGGAGTGAGGAGTGCTCAGAGAGCTACTAGTTCAC
The DNA here is from genome assembly GCA_039519185.1 of Astragalus membranaceus. Classification (NCBI taxonomy): domain Eukaryota; kingdom Viridiplantae; phylum Streptophyta; class Magnoliopsida; order Fabales; family Fabaceae; genus Astragalus; species Astragalus membranaceus. The sequence continues at coordinate 136,411,465 of CM076847.1, read as the reverse complement.
TAGTTCAGGTACAAAGGTTATTCTTTGGTCACTAATAATTAGCTTCTTAAAATGGATAATTAGATATGCATTAAAGATATTAAACATGTGCAGAGTGTTAAACAATTGAAGCTTGATGCTGCTACAAGTGGAGGGAGTCAAGGTAAAACAAGAAAGTTTTGAGATTATAATCTCTCAGTTCCCATTGACCAATGCTTCTGTGTTCAACTGTTGATGCAACAAAAACCCCGTTGATACAACAACTGTTGCCAAAGTAAATCACTTCATATTGATTACTTCATTGGGAACAAACAAATTTTGCTTCCCTGCAGCTATTCTCAAGTGAGTATGAAAGCTTTCTCATGTTATATACGCTTATTCGCATCTTAAAGCGGTTAAACTGATTGCTTAGTTGTACTTGTAAAGTTTGTTTTGGGGAGTCTTGTGTTGGAAGAGGAAGGCAGAAGAAGCATTGCTAGCTAGTGGAACTGGAGTTCCATACACAGTAAGTCATTGTGATACTAATTGCAGCTGCTCGGTGAGCATTTCTTTGTAATATAACTTTTACTTTTATATAAAATTTCAGACTAGAGAGACTAGAGAGATAAGAGATAAGAGGGAAAATCTGTGAAAAGGCATTTATCTTATCTTCAACAGTTGAGTTGTGTGGTACCTTATCTTCTATAGTTTTTAATTAATAATATTTTTTTAGATGAGTAATTTGACTAAGGAAGAGTCTGGAGAAACCAGCTTTATGTAGATTTAACTCATTGCTAGTTACATAAAAGAAACCTGGTTTTGTCATTTGCCAATAATATTTCCATTCATTTTAATGGTATGGGGCCTGATCCTGAAGGGAAACTTCCTGAGGAATCTCTTGATGCTTCTGGTTTGAAGAAATGCTTCCAGAGAAAAGGCTTTACGTGAGCAACAAGGGTAAAAAATCTAACATCTTATTGATTTGATAAAAGAAATGGCTTACTGAATCTGATATCTTATTGATTGTCAAAAAAAATCTAACATCTTATTGAAGTCCTAATTCTAAACTAGAGCAACAAGGGTGGAGATATAATGATTTACAGAATCATGTGCTAATATTTATCATTAGGACAAAATTCTGTGCATATTGCACCACAATTAATTTTACTCATGCATTGTTATCCATTTGAAACTTTTCTTTCACAGAACACAAGAACTGGTAGCTTTGTCTGGAGCCCACACTCTTGGAAGTAAAGGTTTTGGAAGCCCCTACTACTTTTGACAATTCATATTATAAGATTTGTGTAATTTTTAGTAGTTGGTATTGTTGTGTATAATTCAACTAGTTAAGTCATAGTGTTAATATAGTGATAAGTGTGCATTGTGTAATTGTGTGCTGATTAACTCAAATGAGAGTTAATTAGGAATTCAGTTAGAAGTTAAACAAGTTAGTGTGTTGAAGTCAAGTACTATAAATACTGTAATAGTTAGTGATTGGAAGCACTGAGCCACTAGTTGTTCACTTCATAATTAATTGGGTTTCTTCCTACCAAAGAAACAATGACAGTCTGTGTCTTTTTGTTTCAGGCGGCTCTTGATGTTTTCACAGTGGAACCACCCACAAAAGACAACAAGCTGGTTCTGCATGAGCAAGTTACTGCAACACCCCATCTTGGTGCCAGTACCACGGAAACTCAGGTAAGTTACTTAAAGAAGTTGCTTATGACTGTGAGGCTGTGAGCTTTACCTTTTTTCCCTTGTCACTAGTGATAACTCTATTTTATATAGGTTATTTGTGCTCTTAATACTTAAATCAACACAAGTTCTCAAGTAATATTTGTGCTATATTAGGTAAATATTAGTTATTTAGAGGAAAGAATGGTTAGGAGCTTGTTTGTTATCATTTGACACATTTGGTGCCTTTGTGAATATATTGATGTTTTGCTTGAGTGCTGCAGCGGTAAGCTAGCGGTAGACGCTACAGCGCCTATATGACGGTGGGACATTTGGATATTTATAAAGCCACTTGCTGAAATGATGAGTCATCACCCTTATCTCTTATCCTTAGCATGACATTTCAGAACCCAAGTGGATGCTTCAAAGACACTTGGCGCCTCCCACATGTGTCCCATGTGATAGTTGGTGATTTTAATCATCACACCTTTTTGTAAAGTAGCTTTATGAATAATATCTAAGTTTTATGATCATGAATTATTATTATTATTTTATTAATACTTGGTTAGATTAGATTAAAATAGAATGCTTCTTTAGGAAGAAATATAAGAAGTAACATACGTAGAGAGAGTTTTAACATGGAGGAAACTATCTTGACATTGTAGCTTTCCTCCATTGTTATTCCACTCTTAAGCTTTTATTTTTAGTATAGTTTTCTAGTCTTCATTCAAGGTTTTGCTCACACCTCAACTTCATCCTTTGTATGCTACTTGGGATCATTGGAGTGTATCTTTTGCAACCACTCTTCTCTTGTCTTCATACGGTAATACATACTCTCTAGTTGTATTATGTTGATAGAACTTGTGATGAGCTAACTTTGTTGTAGTTGGATTGTTCTTAGTGTGTAATGAACTTTGAGTAGCTTTTATGTAATATTATGATGTTTGCGTTTTATTCCTTGTGTCATAATGCTTTCAACTTTGTTTTGGGAATGGCCAACTAAAACAAGGGGGCTTTGTGGGTACAGACATGGTTCACAAAGGGAACTCAAGGAATGATATGAATGAAAACCCTTTAAAGACATTTAAAGGAAGTACTACTTAACTCTAGACATAGGGGAGTAATAGTTCATAAGGCAAATGTTATATAAGCTTAATATACAGGGGTAAAACTTATTTAGAGCCTAGACATAGGAGTCTTGTAACATACCCCTGACGATAGTGACTGAAAGGCACGCCACCAAGGCGCTACAGCGTCTACGGATTCTGAAGCGCTACAGCGCTTAACGCTACAGCGCTTAACGCTGCAGCATCTAATATTATAGAACACTACTCTTGGGAATTTACATAACTACTGAGCTATCCAACTCACTCTTAAATACTTTCAATTCATTACTGTTTTCACATCTTTATTTATTCATTTGCATTTATGTTAATCACAATGACAATACTTGTTGACAACTTGTATTTGTTACTTGTTTTGCTTACTAGCTAAATTACTAAGTTAAATATAGAAGTAAACTCAACAATCTCCGTGGGAACGATCTTTACTTATCATTATATTACTTGTTGCGATTGTGTATACTTGCACATCACATTTTCCCACAACAACTAGTATAATGTTTTTTAACCATTGAATACTGTGTCCAGGAAGGTGTGGCTATTGAAATAGCAGAAGCTGTTGTTGGGGTATTGAAAGGGGAGCTTGCTGCTACTGCAGTCAATGCACCAATGGTTCCCTCAGAGGTACTAGGGAAAAGTCATCTTGACCCTTTTTCATTTCATGAAAAATAACCTTACTTCTCTCCACCTATCTCAATCCTTTTTCATGATGAATAACCTAACTTCATGCTGACAGCTGTTTTGCTTCAGAAAATCATTGTTGTGAATTCATTACATTAACTTAATCATAACCAAATTCAAATATTGAAGATGATATTTGAAACCAAATGGTGTTTTTTTCTCAAATTGTTAAATTTTAACTTTTATTTGCTCTAATGGTTCAAGTACTTGATAAAATGCAAAACACTGAATTGACAAATCTGATAAGAGTAATTGGGAATACAGTAATGTTGCATACGTGTGTTATAGCCTGATTTTATCTCTTCAAATTTCAAATTTTGGTATTTATTCAATGTTCCATTAACTGTAAACATGTTGAGCTTATCATAATAGTAATATATGGTTCAAGGATTAAAGTTGGTTTTGAAACGGGTGACTTGAATGGGCCAGTTTTAACATCTATTCCATTCCTTGTAACTGCAGGTTTTGACCTATTTAAGTTCAAAGGGTGTTTTTACCATTCATTGCCCAATGTCAACTGAACAGTTTTGCCCAAGAATAATGCATCGTCAACCACCACTGATTCAAATTGTGTACCCTAACAATGAGGATGTCCAACAATCTGTTGAGCAGAACCTTTCCAATGCTTCTGTTTTTGAAGATGGCCATTGCATGTCTCTCCAAGACCCACTTCCATCACCATAAGCTAGATAATGAAACAAGTCATGTTGCACTTATATTTTGTTCTCTTCAATATATGAAATTCATGTCTAAAATTATAGAACATATGTATCCAATTTATGGAGCCTATCTTATGTTATGTTGTATTTTGTTCTCTTCAATTTATTTGCAATTTAATAACAAAAGAAATTTAATGCAGTGGAGATCCTGTATTCATTGAAGTTTTCGCCATGTATATGAATTTGAATGTTATATTGCTTAGCATCATTTGTTTAATGAATTTGAATGATTTGTGGTGGAGTATATGTAACAGGGTGTTTGTGTTGTGTTTCTATCATTTCGTTGCTTCTATGTACAGAGTATTGTTCCATGTATATTGCTGAACAGAAACCAGTTTTTTTTAAAAAAAAAAACCTGACTTTTCATATCGGTTCTGATAGAAAACCGATGTTAAAAATCAGTATTTCATATCGGTTCTGATAGAAAACCGATGTTAAAAATCAGTATTCATATCGGTTCCATATAAAACCGATGTCAAATATAAGCGAAAACTGACTTTTCATATCGGTTCGCATATATAACCGATACAAAAAAACTTTTCATAACGGTTCAGGAACCGATATGAAATGTCCATTTTTTTATATCTCCTTTTTCGGCATCGGTTCAGGAACCGATATGAAATGTCAATTTTAACCGATATAAAATGTCTTTTTTCCATTAGTGTCCATACCATTAATCTATTACCAAAATGTCAATCTTACCATTTTCCCAACTAAACAATTTTAGGGTATTTATGTAATTTCAGTTTTTCAAATTTTTTCACTCTCTCTCATATATATTTTCAAACTTTTTCACTCTTTCTCACACATTTTTTCACTCTCTCCTCCTCTTTCTTGCTCTAACTCTATCTCATTTTTCTATTTTTCATAATATATCTACTTTATTTTCATCTACATCTCTCCTTCATTTTTAATATTCCATTTTTCTCTATCAATAAGTTTTATTTAGTCTCTACGAAAATATTACAATTTGGAAAATTTGAAACTTTAATACAATTTTATTTTCTAATCTCTACGGGAAATATTACATATTGTTGGTAAATGTTCACGGGATAATGTTCGAACTAACTCAATCACAATTTGAAACTTTTTGTTTATCTACTTTATATTAGTCTTGATCTTCACGGAGTAATGTTCGGACTAATTAAATTATGTCCAAATCTATTAATAAAAATAACACGACAACACCCGTGCGTTTGCACGGTTAGATTTGAATTTACGCTCTCAATGTGTCGCAACATGTTATGAATATGTCATGGAGTACCACATGGGGATACTTTTCACGGAAAATTCAATCTAGAGCTTCAAAGTCGTGAATTACATGGAGGACAAACTAGTCATTGTCTAGTATATATGGTATGATGACAGCGTACACATTTTTAACTTGTGGAATACATTTCCAAGGGATTCGAATTATGTGTCATTTCCTGACATGTCAACCACAAATCATCCTCAAGTATTATTATGTCATATAAACCATCAATATTGTGGGTCTTCTGAATATATGTGGCCGGCTACAAAAAAAGAGGAGGTTAGCGATAGAAAAATTCTCTCTCTAAAAGAATGGTTGCTAACACGTAGTGACGGAATTTTGAAATCTGTCGCAAATTTGCGACAGCCAAATCCATCGCTTATTTTGTCACTAATTAGTATGGGCCAATTCCGTCGCTAGCAAAGTTGACACCTGTTCTAATTAGGGACGACCAAATCTATCGCTAATTAGCTATTGGTTTAATTTTTTTTTCCAAAATCTGTTTTTTTATTATTATATTATTAATATTACTAAAATGTAAAATAAATAAAATAATTTAAAATAAATATTTCGGGAATAGTTAAATAAAATCTGAATCGTCATAAATTAGTCTAACATGTTTATAACATAATACCGAAATGTCAAACTAATACAAAAAGTCCTAATAGGGTGAATCATCAGGGTCTGTCCCATAGGACTCAGATAGATGTTGTGGCTGTGACTCTGCTGGTCTCTGACGCACGCTCTTATAAAACTTTAGCATATTTGCATGCTGACGGTTCATCCTCGCTATGTCATCCTGCCGCCTAAGCTCTGTCACCTCAGTTGCGGCCTCTGAAGGAGGAGATCGACTGATAGAAATTTCGCTTGTGTCGACATGATCGATCCCAAACTGCATAAATGGAGCAAAGGTCCCCGAACCATTCAGGCGACCCTTATTTTTCCTGCCTAGCACCTTCTGACAGTGGCGGTTGGCCAGAGCATACCACCAGGGGTAAGTGGATCAGGTGAGTCATGGTTCCAGCTCTCCTGAGTCACCTGAGTCATCATCTCATGATAATCCTCCTGTTTTGCATAACCACAAAACATAGCATAATTAGTGCTCCAATTTAACAAAACAACACTATATAATACAAATCAAATTGTATTTTTACCTGAGCCTTCCTCGAGCGCTCATCAACATAATCTTTGGTACCATTCCTCACATGTGTGGCCCAGTGCAGCTCAGGAATAGAGAGTCCTACCTTCTTAGCCTGTAAAAATGAAACACACATTTTCAATGATTTCTAACTAATCGCCCTAACTAAACTAAAATAACACAGATTTTTTAAAACAATTTACCAATGGATTACCGTTATTAGTGTCGTCTCGCAATTATCTCAATAGAGATGATTTCAAGCAAAATATGGGGGTGATGGACAACACCTCACCACTTTCCATCAACAACACACAATAACAACATCCAATATAATCATCTAACCTAGGGAGAGAGAGAGAGGAGTGGGGGTGGTATCACTACAAAAAATGTTGCCTTTAGCGACGGAATTAGAGAGGGACTTTATGTCCCTCGCAAAAACTGATATTAGCGACGGCATTAGCGAGGGCATAGAGCTGTCGAATTTTTTTAAGCGTTAGCGACGGCAATTTTAGCAATAGCGACGGCAAGGCCGTCGCTAATGGCCTGGGCGGGAAAAATTAGCGACGGCTATAGTGTCCCTCGCAAAGGTTTTTTGACCGTTCAACGCGTGGCACCGCGTGGAAATGTTTGTAACGGTTAGCGACAGCCCATGCCGTCGCTAATGCCGTCGCTAATGTCAAATTAATTTCCAAATCTGAATCTCAGAACAGAACCCCTCATTTCTCTCTTCTCCTCTCTCTCACCGCATCTCTCTCTTCGCCTCTCTCTCTCACCTACGACGGCCACCCCACCACCACCATCACCTACCTACGACCTCCTCTCTCCGGCTCTCTCTCTCTCTTCGCCTCCTCACCATCTCTCTCTCCGCCTCTCTCTCTTCCTACGGTGCGCACCCAAACGCCGCCAACGCCGCCAACGCCACCACCCTCACAACCACCACCACCATCCTCACCTACCTACGACAGCTCCTCTCCGCCTCTCTCTACTCGTTGTCTCTCTCCGCCATCTCGCCCTCTCTCTCTCCGCCTCTCTCTCTCTCTCACCTACGGCCAACAACCGCCCACCACCACCAGCACCTACTTTCTGTCTGTCTCTCTCTCAGCCTCTCTCTCTCTCACCTACGAACCTGAACTGTGCACCGCCGCCGCCACCACCACCACCACCGCCGCCACCACCACCACGAATTTCTGCCCTCTCCCTTTTGTAGGTTTTGATATTTTTTTTATGATATTTTTTTTGAGATTGATTTTTTAAATTTGTTTTGATTTATGTTTTTTGATTGATTTAGGATTGACATCGTTGGTGTTTGGAGTTTAAGAACCGCACCAGAGTGCGCATCGTCACCGAACAACCGCACCAGACGTCAATCTCATAACGGTTAGTTTAATTGAAAAATATTTAATTATTGTTTTGATGAACCCTAGGTTAGATGACTGTGTGTTGTTGATGGAAAAGGGTGAGAGACATCCTAACCCCCATATTTTGCTCGAAATCATCTCCATTGAGATAATTGCGAGACGATACTAACAACGGTAAGGTTGGGAGTTATATGAAATAACTTCCTTCACTACTTGGATGGAAAAGGGTTTTGTGCTGTCCTTAACCCCCATATTCGGCTCGAAATCATCTCCACTGAGATCATATTGATGCCACTAACTTGAAATATTATTGGGAATGTTATCTAACACGTTTTCTTAAATACGTGTAGATGAATTTGTATGAATTTAATCGTGATTGGGTGTATGATCGGTTATATCCGAGAAGAGCGGGTTTAAATGAATCTTTTGTAATTGGGGGTGAACAGTTTCTTGTAGTAGCGTGGCGACATGAATTGGCTCAACAGGAAAAAGGGGTTAGATGTCCATGCTTAAAATGCGACGGTGAACCTATTATGACCGATGATGAAATCAGGGATCACTTGTATCATTGGGGGTTTAGGCCTAATTATTGGATTTGGGTAGACCATGGAGAACAACAATTTCAAAATTTTGAGATAGGGGCTTCAAGCAGTTCTGGTGTTGGTGTTCCACGTAATGAAATTTTTGAGTCGATGCAAAACATGATTTGCGATGGTCTCAGGGTGAATGTGCCATTTGATGAGCCTCAATATGATGATAATGATGAACTTCCAAATGAAGAAGCACAAATTTTTTATAATTTGTTAAGAGATTCAAACACACCGTTGTTTGAAGGCTCGCCACATTCAAAATTATCTATGTGTGTGAAACTTTTAGCTCTCAAGTCCATGAGTAATATTTCTGAGGTGGGTTTAGACTATGTGACTGAAATGATGTTCGAAGCAACACCTAATAAGGATAATTTGCCAAAAAGTTATTATGAAGCAAAGATGTTAGTTTCGAAGCTGAGATTGAAATTTAAGAAGATTGATTGTTGTGAGAAAGGGCACATGTTGTTTTACAACAACGAATTTGGTAAAAATGATGGTGAGCTACTTGAATGCAAATTCTGTGGAAGCCCAAGGTATCATGATCGTAAAGGGGCAAAACGTAATTATAAACATATCCCTGTAAAGTCGATGTTCTATTTGCCTATAGTTCCAAGGTTGCAAAGAATGTTTGCATCGGCCGAAATTGCGCAGAAAATGACTTGGCATTATGACAATAGGCGTACCTCGGACGACATTTTACGCCACCCATCCGACGGTGAAGCGTGGAAGCACTTTGATCAAGTGCATTCAGATTTTGCCTCAGACCCATGGAATGTTCGGCTTGGTTTGTGCTCTGATGGGTTTACTCCATATATCCAAGCATCAGTGTCACCCTACTCTTGTTGGCCAGTCATTGTTACCCCTTACAATCTTCCTCCTGAGATGTGCATGACTAAACCGTATATGTTTTTGACTTGTTTGATACCTGGTCCATCCAATCCAAAAGCTAACATTGATATCTTTTTGAAACCTCTGATTGATGATCTTAAGAGATTGTGGGGGGGGGGGGTGTTTTGACATATGATGCAGCACGAAAGAAAAATTTTATGATGAGAGCTGCATTGATGTGGACAATTAACGACTTTCCTGCTTATGGTATGTTGTCTGGTTGGGGGACTCACGGTAAATATGCATGTCCGCACTGCATGGAACACACAAAGGCGTTTACGCTAAAGTACGGGGGCAAGAGTTTTTGGTTTGACTCGCATCGTAGATTCTTACCGCAAGATCATAAATTTAGAAAGAACAAGAAGGCCTTCATGAAAGGGGCAGTTGAAACAGATGGACCACCGCCTTTGTTGACATCAGGAGAAATCTGGAGCAGAGTTATGGATTTTCCAGAAGCCACATAGGTAGGGGAGCTCACCCGGGTGGATGGTTATGGACGGTGGCACAATTGGACAAAAAAAAGCATATTTTGGAATCTCCCATATTGGAAAGATAATTTGTTGAGGCACAATCTTGATGTTATGCACATTGAGAATAATTTCTTTGACAACATATTTTTCACTGTGATGAATGTGAAAGATAAAACCAAAGACAATAATAAGGCTAGATTGGATTCTGCTCTTTATTGTAGCAAACATCGATCTGATTTGAATTTGGTGGAAATGCCTAATGGGAAGATGTTAAAACCCAAAGCCAAATACTGTCTAACACCAGATGAAGCGAAAAATGTTTGTCGATGGTTGAAAGAATTGAGGATGCCAGATGGTTATTCTTCTAACCTTGCAAGATGTGCCGATGTGAACACCGGGAAGATGTATGCGATGAAAAGTCATGATTGTCATGTATTCATGGAGTGTTTGCTTCCAATTGCTTTTAATTCATTACCAAAGTGTGTTTTGGAACCACTTATTGAAGTGAGTCAATATTTTAAAAATATGTGCTCTTCAACATTGAGAAGGGATGATCTTATTAAGATGGAGCAGAATATTCCTTTCATTATTTGTAAGTTGGAGAGAATATTTCCTCCCGGTTTCTTTGATTCCATGGAGCATTTACCGGTTCACCTTGCGTATGAAGCAAGGCTTGGTGGACCAGTTCATTATAGGTGGATGTATCCATTTGAGAGGTAATTATCTATTTCAACATTTTTTAAAATTATCTTAATTAGTATGATTATTAGTTTAATGAAGTATTTTTCTTTCAACAAATAGATTAATGGGTGATTATAAACTATCGGTGAAGAATAAAGCTAGAGTTGAAGGATCGATCTGCACAGCTTACCTACACCGTGAAACAATTTATTTTTGTTCACATTATTTCAACAACTTTATGTTGTCAGCAAATAATAGAAACGAAGTGGAGATTGAAGAAGAAAGACACCCGCTCACTTTATCTGTGTTTATCAAACCCGGTCGCCTTTCGGGTAAGAAGTCAACCAATTACTTATCAGATAAAGAGCATAAATCAGCACATGTTCATGTCTTGATCAATTGCACTGAAGTTAAACCATATCTTGACTAAGTATGCTCCAATTCAGTTAATCTATACTGTATGAAGTTAAATAATAATTTGATCAACTTTCAATCTAAAGAGTAATAATATTTCTTTTTCAGTGCATTCTTACGAATTGGGGGTATAGGCGTTGAAGAATCTTCTATTCGTATACATGAAAGTTTTCCATCCTGGTTTAAGGCTAGAGTAAGTAACCAAATCCCCAAGGCGCTGAATAATTCTTTAAAGTAAATATGAGACATAACTTATTTTTTCCATATGTGGTTTACTTAGGTTTATGAAGCAGAACCAACTCCCCAAATCCGACACTTGAGGAACTTAGCCAATGGTCCTTTTCTTGAGGTGACCGAGTGGCACACGTACCTAGTTAATGGTTACAAATTTGACACCCAATCATGGAGTGAGGAAAAAAAACAATTAATAGTGGGGTATATGTTAAAGGTGAAACAGGAGGAGGTGAAAATGACTTCTACGGTGTGATCGAACGCATATATGAACTTGAATACCCACGGTTAGACTATGAAAAGAGAATAGTTTTGTTTTTCTGTAGATGGTTTGATCCATCTGTTAGAGGAATGAAATTGAATCCAAAATGTAATACCGTGGACATTCGAATGAATGGAAGGTATAAACTTTATGATCCGTTTATCATGGCAGAAAATGTGAGGCAGGTGTATTATGTTCCATATCCATCAACTCAGAGAGGATGGTGTGTTGCAATTAAGACAAAACCACGGGGTCACATTGAAGGCACTGATGCGGAGGATGAGGTTCCTAATCAGGTGGATGAAATTTCAGGAGTAGATGAGGTGCTTGAATTTGAACCGATTGACTCCTTATGTGATGATCGACACCTAGTTGAAGAAGTTGATGAAGATGAAGAACAGAATGAAGATGAAGAACAGAATGAATATGAAGATGATGAAGAGAATGAAGATGAATAAGAGAAATATGAATTTGAACCGATTGACTCCTTATGTGATGATGACTCCTAGTTGTATATGATTAATCTTATATATGTTGTCTACTTATGTTGACTCTGTATGTTGTCTTTAAATTTATTAGAATCATTAATATATCAATATTGTTCTTTATGACTCATTATGTTGTCTTTAAATTAATATATCAATATTGTTCTTTATCACATTTCATTTCTTTTTTTAATAGATATGGATCCAGGAGGAGGTTCTGGCCCACCACCGAGACGTCTTAATAAAGGGAAGAAGACTATGACCGATGAACCTCCTAGGAGGAGGCGTAATCGTGAGGTGGAACTTAATATTGGGAATATGAGGAGCCATAATTCGTTTGTGGGCCCACCATCTACTGCCCCACAACCTTCGCCTCCATCTGGCCCTGGATGGTTTCATTTACCATCTCATGGGCATTATACGGGCCCAGCAGCTGGGTATGGCGCAGCAGCTGGGTATGGCGCAGCAGCTGGGTTTGGCGCACCAGCTGGGTATGGCGCATCAGCTGGGTATGTCGCATCAGCTGGGTATGGCGCAGCAGCTGGGTTATCTATGCCTACACCAGATCCCCAGGATGATATTCAGCATGATGTACATGATGTTGGTGGGGGTAATGTTGATGCTGATTCATCCACTGATGACGAGAGAGTGGAGGTGATTGTTATTAATGGTATCAGACTCAAAGTCATTTATAGCAGTGGTAACGCGTAAGTATTATATTGTTTGTTTTTTTAAAGTTAATTATGCAACGACTTATATATATTTGATAATTGTTTGATATATCTTTCAATATGCAGGCTTCTTCCTGCAAAGGTAGCTTCATCAAACATCACTCATGTCATCCGCAAACGATATTTTCAAACGTTCCATAAAAAGTGGAGCAATGTCGAAGAAGATGAAAGAAATGATCTGCCAGACTTCTTTAGGGTAAGTGTTAATTATTTTGTCATTACTTATATTGTTTGTTTAAATTTTATGTTTAATAACGTTTAATATAATGCAGACCAAGGTAACTTGGGACACAGAAGATGATGACAATGTGCGGAGAATTTTTTTCAGAAGGATGGGCGCTCAAATTTCTGATTTGCTTTATAAGCTCCGCTGTAAAGATAAGAAGCCTTCCTACATGAGTGATGAGATTTGGAATGCCTTCAAGAGCCATTGGGCTTCACAGGCTTTCGAGGAAACTGCTGCAAAAGCCAAAAATAATAGAAACTCGGAAAAGGGTGGCTCGCTTCACTGCGGTGGGTCCATCAACCAGGCTCAGCATGCTGCTAGAATGGTAAATTATTTTTCAAATCTATGTGTTTTTTATATTATTTAATTAGTTAGCAATTTTTAAAAATGTGTTTCATCTTACAGAGTAAGAAGGCAGGACGCCCTATCACTGCTCCTGAGCTGCATAGAGCCATCCATGTGAGGAAAGGCACTGGCGAGTATGTTGATGAGCGCTCCAAGATGACCCAGGTAAATATACATATTGATTTGTATTATATAATGTTCATTTGTCAAAATGGAGCGCTAATTTGTGGTTATTCAAAACAGGAGCAAATAAATGAGTTCATGACTCAGCTAACTCAGGGGAGCTGGAACCCTGATTCATTTGGCCAACTTACTCCTGAGATGAGAGATCTGGCAAACAAACATTGGGAGAAGACAGTGGGTTGGTCTAAGGGTCGCCTGTATGGTACGGGGCCCATGGCTCCATGTATGAGTCAGTCTGGGGCCGAGAGCAGCAGAAGACGGAGTCGACCAGCTTTTACTCCTGCGGAGACAGAGCATATTAGGCGGCAGGAGCAGGAGCTGCACGAGACTCGACAGGAGGTCAGGACCTCCTCTGAGGCGATGAGAAAGATGCAGCAAGATTATGAGAAGGTGACCCGCAGGCAGGAGCTGATGTTTAAGTATTTTAAGAATATGCAGCAAAATGAGCAGCAGCAAGATGAAGAGGAAGATGAGGAGGAAGCTGAGGAGTCTGATGGTGGCAGCTTTTAGTTTTGTTGATTAAATATTTTGTTATAACATTTCAGATTAAGTGTTGTTGATTCAAAATTTATGTTATTGGATAATTTTTATTTTAAACTATTTTATGTATTTTAGATTTTATTATTTATTAATAAAATAAACAGGTATAAAAGCAGATAAAATAAAAAAAAATTCCATCAGGTTGAGCAGTAGCGTGGGAATTAGCGAGGGGTTTAGCGAGGGAATGTGGCCACGTGGTTGAGCAGTAGCGTGGGGGTTAGCGAGGGAACGTGGCCACGTGGCTGAGCAGTAGCGTGGGCATTAGCGAGGGGGTTAGCGAGGGAACGTGGCCACGTGGTTGAGCAGTAGCGTGGGAATTAGCGAGGGAACGTGGCCACGTGGCTGAGAAGTAGCGAGGGAATTAGCGAGGGAGCGTGGCCACGTGGCTGAGCAGTAGCGAGGGATCTAGCGAGGGAGCCAAATCCCTCGCTAATCGCATTTGCGAGGAGGGAATTAGCGAGGGAAGTTGTCCCTCGCAAATGACTGTTAGCGAGGGAATAAGGTGATTTAGCGAGGGACTTTGCCGTCGCAAATGACCTTTTTTTTTGTAGTGTATGGCGTGGTGGTGGTGGTGGTGATGGAGGTGAAATGGGAGGAGAGTTTGTGAAGAGAGAGAAGTAGACAGTTAGAGAGAGAGGGAGACGATTTGAGAGAGAGAAAAGTGAGAGTGGAAGCTATGACATGGTGGCGGTGGTGGTAAAATGGGAGAAAAAAGAGAATAGAGTCGTATAAAGAGAGTGAGAAGAGTGAGGGAAGAAAAGAGAAATGAAGAGAGAGAGAGAGACAGAAAGTACTACGAAGTTGTTTTAGTGAACCATATGGATGGATTTAGCGACAGCTTGGTCCGTCGCTAATTACAACGATCATATCTGCTTTAATAGCGACAAACAGGTCCATGGGCTACAGTCCATGACCTATTGTAATCCATCACTAACTAGCTTTTTTACCTGTGGGCTACATTCCGTCGCTATTTCCCATTTTGCAACAAGGCTAAAGTTTGTCGCTAATAATTGTCGCTAACAAGCTTTTTACCTACAGCTACACGTCTGTTGCTAAAAGTCTGTCGCTAATGAGTGTTTTTTTTTTGTAGTGACCCAATAGGTCACTAAATTTATTCTCAACGGATAAGCCTTTATTGGTTTAATTGGTTAACAACCTCTTCGAATGAGATTCTTCCAATCGATTCAGTGATGAAAAACTGATTTAGAATGAGGATTGGAGGTAGAGGTGTCCATTTTGGTTACGTCTTACAGACCGGTTCAATAGGCGAGTGTCGTGTACAGAGTTCAGAAAATAGGGGTCCAGAAATAATGGGACCATTTGACCCATGAGGTAGACTAAACCCGCTTTTTTAAGTTTTTTTTGAATATTTTTTTCTCTGTTACAAATTAGATTAGGTCGGCCTGCTTGTCTAGTGTTTTGGGTTGGTTGAGCAACATAAACCAATTCAATAGATAATTGGGCTGGCGGGCCAACCCGTCCGAACGGTCCAATTTGACAACTCTAGTTGGAGTATCATACAAAATTGTATTGGAAAACCAAAATGCGATAGAAATAATCTTATCTAGACACTCTAAATATGTTAGAACACGGATTGTGAATTATTAACTAAAGATATGCAGAGATAGAAGCGATAATAAATATTATATAACAAATAAACCATAGTAATTAAACATATAATTCTAATATTATGTATTTTTTAAGATAAATAAACTTTTTGTCTACAAAAAGAAATAAACTATATTTTACATATTTGAGTGTTTTATTCGAAGAGAAAACAACTTTAGCTTCAAAATTGATTTTAGCTTGAAGTTAGGATTTGTAGCTTCTATGAAAAAATATTTTTGCTTATAAATTTTTAGACAAAAATAATATTATAAATATTGTTCAATTCACTTTTACTTTAACATATTCAAACATAAATTACTTTATATTAAATCAAACTCATTTTATTATAAATTTTCTCCACTATAGAATTAAGCATATTTAATCACTTCCGCATTGACATGTTTTCAGATTATCTTGTCTATAGTATTAAGCATGTTTAATCACTTCCCCAACACTTATATTAAAGACTCCAGCGTTGCCAATTATATTAAAAAAAATTGCGACTGATGAAAAAATATTAACAACATTTTAATTAAATTCGAATGGGCGTTTAAGAATTTAATTGGGTTTTGTCAAAAAAAAGAATTTAACTGGGAGTGAATTAGGGGTGGGAATAGGCCAGATCGGCCTACAATGGCCTACGGCCCAACCTACATCAGGCCTAGGCCAGACCAAGTTTTTTTTAAATAGATAAGGCCAATGTTTTTTTAAAAGCCTATTTAGGTAAAAAGGCCAGACTACAGGCTATCGAAAAAGCCTTTTAAGCCTACCGAGCCGGACTATTTAAATAAATATTAATAATATTTTTTATTACTTTTATTATTATATTATATTTTCTACTTTGTTTAACTTATAAATTTGATTACATTTTATGTTTATTCAAAATCATCCCTACATCAATTTTTAACATATTTTAAAGTATTATTATAAAATTAAAATTTAAATAAAATATCCTATAAAAATAATTCTCTAAAAGATTTTGTTAAATCTTGAATTAGATCTTAATTTTATTGATCGATTAGTTTTTTCGTCTATTTACAAAGTTTACGCTTCTCAAAGGTTATAAACTTTCGTAATTTTGGTTGGTGAAATAGACTTTTAAACACGTTTGTCGGCCTCGCCAGGCTTTTCAAAAGGCCAAGTCAGGTCTCAAAATTCGGCCTATCATAAGCCACAAACCAAGCTCAGGTCCAACATTTTCAATACAAGTCAGACCCAGACTATGCAAAGCCTAGCTCTCCCGGCCTATTCCCACCCCCGGAGTGAATTGATAAAAAAAAAGAATTTAATTGAATAACGTTTATGTAAAAACTAAAAAGTAGCCGTTATTATCCAACGTTTAGAAAATAACAAATCCCCTATTTATCTCTCTCACACTCTCTCAATTCTCAATCTCCAACCCTAAGCTGCTTCTTCTCCAGCTCTTCCAATGGAAGATAATAATAATAAGAAGAAAAATAACCCAGAAGAAGAAAAAGAAGAAACCACGATGATCCCAGTGCTTACTGTTTTCAAGAAGAACGCAATCATCAAGAACATCTTCATCATCCTCGACAACAACAACAAGAATGATGAGCAGATCCTTCTTGTTGGTAGGGACAAGAATTGCAGCATAGTGTTGACACACCCTAGTATCAGCCGCTCCCACCTCATCATTCGCTTCACTCCTTCTTCTCGCTCCCTTTCAATCGAAGATAAAGCTTCTGGTTAGTTAGTTAGTTAGTTACGATTCTTTTTCATTCCTTTTCTTGGATATTCGAATCTTCAATTATTGCTTTTCAATGTTTGTGGTCGCAGTGCACGGCACGTTTGTCTGTGGTAAGAAGCTTGAACCCGGAGTCAGAGTTGACCTCAAGGAACGTGATACCATCACAATTGGGCTTTCCTCTAGGGTTTATCTTCTTCGCTTTGTCAAGCAACTCGAGGTACCATTTTTATTATTTTTAATTTTAAAATTAATGTTTATGCTGTTTGTGAGATGATTGAATTGATGACCTTGTTCTTGCTTTTCTTTACTTTTATTTTTTGTAATTTTGGGAGTTAATTAGTTAGGATCATGAATTTTTCACAATTCAACAAGCTTGGTTATTCATTTATGGCTTGGGACTGCAGGATGTTGATTCTTTATGTTGTGATGAAACATTGTACCCTTTTCTAGCTCCACCTTTTGTGCATGATTCAGTTGAGGATGACACACTTGAAGCTTGTTCCCAAGGAGAGACTACTGATCCCGCATCTTTTACTGATAAAAGTGCTGCTGCAGAGGCTGTAACTCCTAGGGAGTCTGAATTCGGAGATGGTGCTGAGATGGAGGATATTTTAACTAGTGGAGCAACAGTTTTCAATTCTGATAACATTGATGATTCTGAATTTCATCAAGCAGAAGTTGTTGAAGAAGCTTCTATGGATTCACATTCTCTCTCTGATGGAGAAAAACAAGAAGAATGTTGCCAAGAAGATGAGTCCTTTGATGAAAAGGAAGTGGCTGCAGTGACTATGATACCTAAAGAGTGCGAATTTGAATGCACAATTCAAGACAATGACAGGATTGAGGATGGTTTAACTACTGGAGCAAGAGTTTTCAATTCTGAAGAAAGCACGTCTTTGCCAATTGAGGATGCAATTCCCGGGACCAAATTTCTACAAATAAAGATTGTTCGCGAAGTTTCATTATCTGATGGAGAAGAACAAAACAAATGTGACTGGGAGTTGAATTCATACCTGACTCCTAAATCTCGTGATGAAGGTTACTCACTGGGTAAAATAATTGAAGATAGATTTCATATAAAATCACTGAATTCTTCAGTACCTAAAGAAGCTGACTTAAATATTACAAGGAAGGAAGAGAGCCCGACCCCGCAACCTGTGGCCGGATGGTTCGATTTGGAAATCGCCGAATCCTGTGTAGAAGAAGCAACAGATGGAAGTTCAAATTCAACCTTTGATAGTAATATTTGGCCAAGAAGTGGTATGTCTGCCAGTGCATCTGTGAGTCGAGCCAGGAAGAGTAGATTTATGAGTAATATGAAGGGTGCCAATATTGCTAATAGATCAATGCCAAAGGATCATTTCTCTGTCTTGGATGAAGAAGAAACGTTCACTCCAAAGGATCTTTTCTCTGTCTTGGATGAAGAAGAAATGTTCAATCCAAAGAAGCAAAGTAAGCAGCATTCTATGTCACAAAAGTTACATAGTTTGAAGGCTAATTTTAGTCCCAGCATCTATCTAGCTGAAAGAAGTACAAGCAGTGCTCACGAAGAGAACCAGACTCCAAAATCAGCCCAAGAGTGGAAGAGAAAGCCTCTTGAGTGTCAAGATATTATGGAATTAAAAAAGAAGAAAGAGGAAAGGGTACCCTTACAATCACTAATGAATTCTGGAGGCAACCACAAATCAGAGAATTCTAGTCCTTTTTCCGCTGTGAAAACTGTTGATTGTGCCACTGCTAGGGCCAGTCCTTGTGGACAGATTTCAAACAAGCACACTAAACCTTCTGTAAGATATAACATATATCATTTTGATTATGAATGACTCATGAGTTCATTTGTATGTATATGCTTACATTGCATCTGTTTTCTTTGCAGCATATTAGTGAAGGAAAGAGGAGCTGGGAGATGGTTGTAGACACTGGTTCTCTTCTGGACAAGGACTCCAGGAAAGCTTTGCAGCTACTACAAGGTCTCAAAGGGACTCGTTTGATCATTCCAGAATCAGGTACTTATGAGTAATGAGCATTATAATGAAACTGTTGTTTTTTTTCTTCTTCACATCATTGGTTCTCAATTAGACTTATTATGTCGTTGTCAGTTATAAGGGAATTGGGCAGCATGAAGGAACAATATAGATTTTTCAGAAGAACTTCAGAGGCTGATTTGGCATTGCAGTGGATCAAAGAATGCATGGAGAATACAAAGTGGTGGATTCATATCCAAAGCTCAATGGTTATTGAAGATGACATCCTTGACTATGCTCTCCAATATAGAAGAAAGGAGAATGCTGGACAAATTGTCCTTCTTAGTAATGATGTCACAGTGAAAATCAAATCCATGGCAAAGGTAACTCACTTCCTTGATATATCTTTTGAAACTATACTACTACTATCTCTTTCATATTTTTTTAGTAAAACTGTTTTTCTCTCATGTGCAGGGATTGCTATGTGAGACAGTGCAGCAATTTCGTGAGAGTTTAGTGAACCCTTTCTCATATAGGTTCATGTGGGCAAAGAGCGCTCCTCGAGGACTAACTTGGTCCTGCCATGATGATGTGGTTTTATGGGAGAAATATTGTGGTTTGCCATCAAAGGCTGGTTTGAAGCTCATCATCACTCAACACTTGCAATTATAATTACTAATTAGTAGTCTCAATTTTTATTTTTCTAGTTTACTCTCAAACTCCAATTCTTTCAATGTATTTAGGTTGAATGATAATAATGAGGGTATTTTTCTAGCTATCTCAACTGTCGATCTGTAATGAATCCGAACCATCCAATTTTGGTTGAAAGGTTAATATTTTAACTGCGAAGTCAAAATTTGTCTGGTTAAGATAAAAAAAAAGATCTCAAACATATAAAATTGAACTTTTTTCTCTTTTAATTTGATTTACAGAGTTTAAATCCAAAAAAAAATCACAAACATATAAAATTGAACTTTTTTCTCTTTTAATTTGTTTTACAGAGTTTAGATCATATTTGCAGTTTAAATCATATTTGCAGTATATAATTTCAAGTAGGTAGCTCAGTTGGAGAAGGAGTGCACCAAAAGAGTGCAATCAGTAAGTTCCGTGTTCAAACTCGGGAAACTAACATTTCCTCCTCCCCACTAACAATGCCTATAAAAAAAAGATCACAAACATATAAAATTGAACTTTTTTCTCTTTTAATTTGATTTGCAGTATATAATTTCAAGTAGGTAGCTCAGTTGGAGAATGAGTATACCAAAAGAGTGCAATCATAATTGCAGTATGTAATCTTAATCAGGATCATGTACAGTTAATTTCAATTGCCAAATTGTATTTATGCTATACTTATAAAGTAAATAATTTTTTACAGTAAAGAATAGATCCTCTGCGGTTGAAATCAACAAACAATGGTATATTTAAAAGGTTGCAGGCTTTCATAAAAAAATATAGTGAAATAGACTTTTAAATGAGTTTTCAGGCCTTGCCAGACTTTCAGAAAGGCTAGGCCAGACCTAAAAGTTTAAGCCTGTGACAGTCCACAGGTCAGGCCTAAAAACTGAGCCTGTGATAGTCTACAGGTCAGACTCAGACCTAACACTTTTAACACCAGCCAGACCCAGACCCTGCAAAGCATAGCTCAGCCCAACCTATTCCTGCCCCTAATTGGTTTATACCCCCAAATTTGTCCGACTAAATAAAAATTGAGAAAAATTTAAAAAAAAGAAGGAAAATCCAAGAAATACTTATCTTTATTCCCTTTTTGAATATACAAACCAGAAAATACAAAATACAACAAAAATACACAATATTGCCAGCATATTAGAATAGATGCTCTCATGCCTCTAGCCCTCTACACCTCTCCTCCTTACCATTTGAGCTCAAGCGAGAATGACTTTTCTTTTCTAAACTTATCTATCACCAATTAGCTTAAGCTATGATGACAACCTACAACCAGCAGAGGAATCACGACTCAGCAACCGTATAACCTTCAATAGCCATCTAATGACAATTTGGCAGAATCCAGAATACAAAATGTTGTTATATAAAGCCACAAAATCCAGTGAAGAATTCTATACCCATGCTCATGTATAATGCTTCCAAAAACACTGAAGAGTTAAAGCTTTGCAACTGTGTTCCAATTGGAATTTTTCCATAGAGTTGATTTTATGACAAATCCAACAAAGAGATACGATCAATATGAGCTAGACTTGAAGGAATTATGCCCGAATGAAAATTTCTCGATAGATCAAGAAACTCTAGTGACTTTAAGTTTCCTATTTTTGAAAAGATCTCCCCACTGAGATTGTTCCTTGACAAATTTAAGGAAACCAATTCGAATAAGGACTCAAATTCTGTTGGCATTTCACCTGTAAGATTATTGCTTGAGAGGTCAATGCTTGAAATGTCAAGAATATTTAATTGGTTTTGTGTGTGGAGCCAATTAGGAAATGCAGAATTAAGATTGCAAGATGCTAGAAGCAATTCCTGTAATTGGAAAGGTGGAATCCAATCATCACTAACATTCACAATTAATGAGTTATAAGACAAGTCTAGAGCTACTAATTTTGAGAGGTTAGTGAAATGGGACTCAGAGACATAACCTTCGAAAGAGTTTCCATCTAGCAACAAATGTTGTAACTCTGTTTGAGATCCAATGCTTGTTGGTATTTCTCCAACTAATTGATTCCCACCAAGATTTAATTCTTTCAAAAATGGAAAGACTGAAAGGGCAAGTAACGTGCCAAAGATTTGATTTCCTGATAAAGATAGTTCTTCTATTAACAAGGATACATTTCCAATGCATTTGGAATAGTTGTTATGAATAAAATTTGAAAGCTCTCCACTCAATTGATTATCAGGTGCCAAAAATGATCGTAACATGCATATATTAGGATACTGTGGTGACTCTGTGGTGTCTTTGTTCCTCTCCACATGTTAGAGTTTTGGTAACTCTGTGGTGACTTTGTCCCTTTCCACATGTGCTCTATAATACTGCTTCACCCTTTTGCCATTGACTTTGAATGTGCAACTAGCGGCTTCATCAAACAATTTCACTGCCCCATTAGGATACACTCTCACCAATTTAAAAGGTCCTGATTGCTTAGATTTGAGCTTTTCAGGGAGTACTTTAAGCTTTGAGTTGGATAAAAAGAACTTGTCTCCCTTTAACTTGTGGTTCTGGTTGAGGTGGTTGCTGGATGGTTTTTGGTTTTGTGGTTCTCAACAGTACTTTGGGTGAATTTGTTGGTGGCACAGAAGCAGTATCAGATGCAAGAGCATTGGATGCTAGAGCAATGGATTCTCCTGCATTGCTAGAAATTTCTTCTTTTCTGCTTTTTTCATTTTTTTCATTTTCCTGCTCTTTCCCAGGGGTTTGTGAAGTTAAAGCTTCTGTGGTGGATTGTAATGATCCATTTGGTCTTTGGGAAAGGGCTGTGGCTAATTGTCCAACTTGAATCTCCAAGTTTTTGATGGAGGCATTATGAGTTGGAATTTGAACTTTTGTATCATTCATAAATGCTTCTGTCCTAACCATAAATGCATATGTTTTACCCATAAATGCTTTCAATAAGGCTTCCATGGAGTTGTCCATTTCTGGTGCAGATGGTCTTTGGACGTGTTGAGAAAGGAATCCTGGTGGAGTAGATGCTGCATTGGGTGCAGCAGCATTATTACTCCCCCACCAGAAATCTGAGTGATTGTTCCAATTTGGATTGTAGGTATTTGGGTAAGGGTTGTTATTTTGGTTGTACCTTGCATAGTTAACAGAAATAGGGTTGTTGGGACATTCTTCATACAAGTGCCCTCCTCCACAATATACACAACTAATTGTTCCTGGAGGGGCTTGTTCAATTGCAGCTGCTCTAGTTTCTGTTGATGCAGATGCATTGAATGCAGGTGCATTGGTTAGCTTCCTTGACACATATTGAAGCCTGTGATCAATATTGGCTAATGAGATAAACCTCCACTTAAGTAAATGAACTGCAATTGTAAATATTATACTCCTTCTGGTCCTTATTATAAGAAGAAAAAAATACAAAAATCATCATTATCAATGAACTCATTTAGCTCTTGTCTTATTTAAATAAAGTCTCAAAAATACCTTCACTCAACTTCACACGCGAAATAACTCCCCTCAAGTCATTTTTACATGTACTCCTCCCACTTATCTTGAAAACTTAAGCCACATTGAGATTGAAGGCAACTACTCCACAAAATATTGAAGGCAACTACTCCATGACATTGAGAAAACTTAAACGACATCGAGAATATTGAAGGACACTGAGAAGAATCTGGAAAAAAAATTGTTAACCGAATGAAAACAAATTCCGACCAAGTAGAAGGCAACTAAGAACAACACTTTTAAGGTAAAATAAAAATCAATTTTCCCACCAAAATGAAAACAAATTCAGAATCAGAGACTATATTAACTAGCCACCGTGTCGTGGTACCCTCGGGTATTGAAAATTTTATTTGAAATACTTAAAAATAAAATAATTATCTATAAAAAATAAATACATTTGGGAAAATAAAATATAAAATATTTGTATTCTAATAGCTTGTAATGTTTCGACAACGAAAATTAAAAGTAAGTAAATTTCACAATAATATCTAATATTTTCTCGTTAGAAGTAAAAAAACAAAATATAAAAAGTAATTAATTTCATAATATTTGAAACAATAACTCAATTATTTTATTGATCAAAAAATTTAAGCAATAATTCAGCTGTTTTATTTAATACTAATAATATTAAATATTATAAAATATGTATATGCCTTTCAAATAAAACCGTGTTAAAGATTTTTTTAATAGTTGTTGGTTTTTATATTTTTTTTGTTTCGGACCAGTGATCGACCCGGTCATGGCACTGAGTCACTGGGTCACTGGTCGGACCGATGTGTTACTAGTCACGAGCTCTTAATAGATACATAGCTTTTGACATGTTACATCAGCCTGATAAATTGTGGGTCACGATTTTCAGTTCTATCTATGTTAGGAATGGAAATCTCTTTGCTAATAATTTTGTTAGAGGCTCTCCGGTTTGGAATTCTCTGGTGACGGCTTTCAATTTGCTCCAAAATGGTTTTAATTTTAAGTTTGGTAATGGCAATACAAGCTTGTGGTTTAAACCGCGGGTGTTGAAAGGAAGTCTCAAATGAAGCTATTTGGGCTGTTGATATTCGTGATAGTCACTTGAGAATTAAGGATGTCTATAATGATGGAGTTTGGAATCTTAATGTTCTATATACTCAGCTTCCAATGAATGTCAAGCAACTGATCCTTGAGCAGCAGCCCAGGCTCGTGGTTGATATTGAAGATCACTGCACTTGGTCTCATTCTCCTACAGGTGTTTACAGCACGCGATCTGCGTATAATTGGTTGAGGGAGGAGTTTGATAACTCATTGCCTTCTAATTCTTGGGGATGGATTTGGAAACTTAAAGTGCCGGCTAATTTGCAATTCTTTGCTTGGCAATTTTGTCATTCATCTTTTCCTTCTAAATCCTTACCGGTGGCTAGAGGGATAAACATTTCACCAACTTGTCCGTTCTGTGGAGTTGTGGAGGAAACTATTATTCATTGTCTTTTTACTTGTATTCGTGCAAAGGAAGTTTGGAGCAATTGTTTAAATCAAGCCTTGCATTTGCCAATAACAGGTACTGATTTGCTTTCTTGGCTGCATGTTTTTATTCATAATTATGGAGTTCTTGCTCTTTGTATTATGTGGAAGCTTTGGTGTAGTAGAAACAATTTTGTTTTTGATGGTGAACAAGACCAACCAATGCAAGTGTCTTTTCATGCTCAAGTGATGTGCAATGATATTAGAAAGGCTTATGGGATTGATAAAGTTGACAGTGGGATAGTTTTGTCCAGATCTGTTACGTGGCCTAAGCCTCCCACGGTTGGGTGTGTTTGAATGTAGATGGCAGCGCTTTAGCGAATCCGGGAAGGGCCGGTTTTGGGGGTGTTCTCCGTGATAGTGATGGGACTTTTATTCGTGGTTTTTATGGATCTCTTGGCATATCGGATGCGATGCATGGAGAGGTCATGGGGCTTCTTCATGGAATATTCATTTGTTGGCAGATGAAATTTCCAAATGTTGTTTGTCACACGGTGTTAGCCTGCATTTTCGATAGGCTCAATTAAATGCAGTCAATAATGTTGACTTGTTGTTTTAAAGAAGAAATGTTGATATTTGACATTGAGAAAGGTATTGTGAAGAGTAATTTCGACTATGCCTAAATCTTATTGAAACTGAGAGTTCAAAGACAAAGCTTTTGACGAGAAAGACGTTAAAGAGTTTAGTCGAAGACAGGACAATGTTATTGTCGAAAGTACGGGCATTTACATGTCAACAAGGTTTGACTAGTTGCATTCAGGAAGAAGGCTTGATATTTCGACAACAAGAAGCTGTGTACAGGGAGAATCAGCGTAGCGCATAACTTAGCGATATTTGGAAAGCTGAAGCCAGTAGTTCGACAGGAAGATGAACAATATCCAGATAACAGGTTAAGTCAAAGAGTGCTGGTCGAAAGGAACAACCGCAATGTAGTCGAAAGTTGGAGCAGTTACTTGGTCGAATTAGCCAAACAGTTAGCTTAGTTTTGAAACCGCTGTGCGCAAAGAGTGCTGGTCGAAAGGGACAACCGCAATGTAGTCGAAAGTTGGAGCAGTTACTTGGTCGAATTAGCCAAACAGTTAGCTTAGTTTTGAAACCGCTGTGCGGTTATTAGTTTTTCTTTATAAATAGTAGTTCTGTACATAGAACAGGGGTCGCAAATTTCATTACACACATTTCCTAAAACACTCTACTTCCGAAACAGAGAAAACAGAGTCAACAGGAAATCATGTATGATTCTGCGTACCATTTCTTTATATAATTGTTTTCATTTCTTTTAGATTTCTGCACTTTGTCATCTTCTTCATTTACAATTACTGCAATTTACTGCATTTGATTCCTCTTCCCGCATTTACAAATTCTTGCACTTTATCGTATTTCTTAGTAAAATTTGATCACAAATGGCCTGAGATTCCTAGTTGATCTCGCAAGTAACACGTGTAGTGAAACTAGCGGTGTTTACTAAAAATCACAGTAAACAAAATGGCACGCCCAGTGGGACGTTTGTGCTAACTAATTAAAATTTTTACTAAGATAATTCTGGGTTTGTTAAACACAGAACCAGTACATCGCACGTTGCATGCGTTTAAGAAGTGGTAGACAGTTACATCAAATGCCACGTTCAAACATGAATGGTGCTTCTACATCGAATGGACATTCCCAGGCGTCAGTTACTGATACCAACGCCACGAACACTCAGGGAGCAACCCTTCCTGCACCATCTCCAGGAGTAAACGCTCCCATAACTGCTCCAAACGTGGTCGGCGTAACCGCCCCATTATCGTCTTCGACAGACATGGGTATAACCGCTGTAACCGCTCCCACTATAACTCCTGGGTCGAACATGATGATTCCCCAGTCATCAACCTTTGGTTCAACTAATCCCTGGATGCCCAACGCTATGGTGGGGAATATGCCATATAGTTTTCCCATGAATGGTCGAAATTACCCCTATGGAATGCCAACCGCCATGATGGTAGGACTCCATACAAATGCATCTACGTATGCAGATAACATGGCTTCGAATTTTTCGCCTATGCACAACCCATCAGAGAATATGTATAGTCGAAATATACAACCTTCAATAACCACTTCGTCTTTGTTGGCATTAAGGCAACAGATGGATGATAGTAATCACGATATGGTTAATATGCTAACACAACAAATTTGTACAGTGTTTAACCCATTAATTCAGAACACAAATGACAGTTACCAAATGTTAGCCATACAAATGGGTCGAATTGCTGATTTCTTTGGCACTCCACCAGCGCACAACCAGCGAATTCCCCAAGTCCAAAATGTTAGGCCTGTAGAATTACCTGTCGAAAGGCCCAACTATACAATTCCTGTTGATCAAAGACAAATAATGGCTATCGAAGAACCTGTGCCTGAAATGGTATTAGTTAATAGAAACCAAGATGCTGACGAAGTAATAAGACATGTTCAGCAAAACAACTTTGGTAATCAAAATAATTTGGCAAATCTTGTCGAAACAATTTTAGCCCAAAATGGTCTTAACTTAGGCTTGCATAGACTTAATTTTGTATCTCCCCTGTCGGAGTATGTGACACAAACAGATTTGCCTAGGGGATGGAAAATCCCTAAATTCACAAAATTTGCTGGAGAAACCAGCGAATCCACTGTCGAACATATCGCACGATATCTGACTGAGGCTGGTGACATAGCGCAAAATGAGAATTTAAGAATGAAATATTTCCCAAATTCTTTGACAAAAAATGCATTCACATGGTTCACCACATTACCCCCACATTCCATGTTTAATTGGAATCAATTAGAGAAAGCTTTCCATGAACAATTCTACATGGGGCAATCGAAGATTAGCCTTAAAGAATTGGCTAGTGTTCGACACAATTTGCCTGAGTCTATTGATGAATATCTCAATAGATTTAGACTACTCAAGGCAAGGTGCTTTACTCAAGTGCCTGAACACGAGTTAGTCGAAATGGCTGCCGGTGGCCTAGACTACTCTATTAGAAAAAAGCTAGATACTCTACACCTAAGAGATATGGCACAACTGGCTGATAGAGTTCGGCAAGTCGAAAGGCTTAAGGATGAAAAGGCCAGAACCAGTGGGTTCGACAAAATAGGAAAGGTTGCCTATGTCAATGCTAACAACAATGACCAAGAATTCGACATATCTTATGAAAGTGTTGAAGAAGAGGTTAATATTACTGAATTACAGCCTGGACCTCCTTATACTTGTAAGCTATTAAGGCCTTCAGACGGAAAAAATCCCGTCGAACCTAAAATCGATAAATTCGTTGCAAAAACATATACTTTTGATGTTTCTAAATGCGACGAAATATTTGATCTGCTAGTTGCTGATGGTCAAATTTTAGTGCCTAAAGGCCTAAAAACACCACCATTGGAACAAAGACAGAAAAGAAGTTTTTGTAAATTTCATAACTTCTTGGGCCATAACACTGCTCGTTGTGCCCTTTTCAGGGATTTGGTTCAAAAAGCATTGAACGAAGGAAGGCTCAAATTTGGAGACAAGTAAAAGCCTCCGATGAAAATTGATGCAGATCCTCTACCAACGAACGAAGCAATGTATGTCGAAGTTGACATTGCTATGGTCGAAGTGTCTAGTGATACTGTTGGAAAGGGTAATGTGAAGAGAACCACTGTAAGCTCCAAGGTCAATGTCGAAGTGGTCACTGGGGACCAATGTGATGACAAAATGAAGGGAGTTGACAAAATGTCAAATCTCCATCAAAGATTGATCACATGGAGAGAGGATGGATTGGTCAAAAACATAGAAGGTGACCAGAGTTACTTCAAAACAGAGGTTAATGCTATAACCAGAAAAACCTTCGACAAACAATTGGCGAACATTGCGCCATGCTCTTCTTCTGAACTTGGTTATACAAACCAAGACAATGTTTTCTCTTCTGTTACGCTACACCCAAATTATGGTTTTGTTTGGGAGAGGGAGATTATAGATGAAGATAGCCACCCAAGAGGCTTTGTCAAGCCTACTGGTTGGGAGGGACCTTAAATGGTTTTTTAAGCCCAGTACATGGGATAGGATTACGGCTTATGTGGCCGACAACAAAGAAAAAGCGGCTTTGGAAGCTGAATTAAATCAACAAATGGTTGCAAAAAAAAAAAAATCTCCGTCGAAAAACGTCATTTTCTATCTTCGTTTATGCCTCAGTCGAAAACGACATTTTTGGGGGGCAATTTGTTAGCCTGCATTTTCGATAGGCTCAATTAAATGCAGTCAATAATGTTGACTTGTTGTTTTAAAGAAGAAATGTTGATATTTGACATTGAGAAAGGTATTGTGAAGAGTAATTTCGACTATGCCTAAATCTTATTGAAACTGAGAGTTCAAAGACAAAGCTTTTGACGAGAAAGACGTTAAAGAGTTTAGTCGAAGACAGGACAATGTTATTGTCGAAAGTACGGGCATTTACATGTCAACAAGGTTTGACTAGTTGCATTCAGGAAGAAGGCTTGATATTTCGACAACAAGAAGCTGTGTACAGGGAGAATCAGCGTAGCGCATAACTTAGCGATATTTGGAAAGCTGAAGCCAGTAGTTCGACAGGAAGATGAACAATATCCAGATAACAGGTTAAGTCAAAGAGTGCTGGTCGAAAGGGACAACCGCAATGTAGTCGAAAGTTGGAGCAGTTACTTAGTCGAATTAGCCAAACAGTTAGCTTAGTTTTGAAACCGCTGTGCGGTTATTAGTTTTTCTTTATAAATAGTAGTTCTGTACATAGAACAGGGGTCGCAAATTTCATTACACACATTTCCTAAAACACTCTACTTCCGAAACAGAGAAAACAGAGTCAACAGGAAATCATGTATGATTCTGCGTACCATTTCTTTATATAATTGTTTTCATTTCTTTTAGATTTCTGCACTTTGTCATCTTCTTCATTTACAATTACTGCAATTTACTGCATTTGATTCCTCTTCCCGCATTTACAAATTCTTGCACTTTATCGTATTTCTTAGTAAAATTTGATCACAAATGGCCTGAAGATTCCTAGTTGATCTCGCAAGTAACACGTGTAGTGACACTAGCGGTGTTTACTAAAAATCACAGTAAACAAAATGGCACGCCCAGTGGGACGTTTGTGCTAACTAATTAAAATTTTTACTAAGATAATTCTGGGTTTGTTAAACACAGAACCAGTACATCGCACGTTGCATGCGTTTAAGAAGTGGTAGACAGTTACATCAAATGCCACGTTCAAACATGAATGGTGCTTCTACATCGAATGGACATTCCCAGGCGTCAGTTACTGATACCAACGCCACGAACACTCAGGGAGCAACCCTTCCTGCACCATCTCCAGGAGTAAACGCTCCCATAACTGCTCCAAACGTGGTCGGCGTAACCGCCCCATTATCGTCTTCGACAGACATGGGTATAACCGCTGTAACCGCTCCCACTATAACTCCTGGGTCGAACATGATGATTCCCCAGTCATCAACCTTTGGTTCAACTAATCCCTGGATGCCCAACGCTATGGTGGGGAATATGCCATATAGTTTTCCCATGAATGGTCGAAATTACCCCTATGGAATGCCAACCGCCATGATGGTAGGACTCCATACAAATGCATCTACGTATGCAGATAACATGGCTTCGAATTTTTCGCCTATGCACAACCCATCAGAGAATATGTATAGTCGAAATATACAACCTTCAATAACCACTTCGTCTTTGTTGGCATTAAGGCAACAGATGGATGATAGTAATCACGATATGGTTAATATGCTAACACAACAAATTTGTACAGTGTTTAACCCATTAATTCAGAACACAAATGACAGTTACCAAATGTTAGCCATACAAATGGGTCGAATTGCTGATTTCTTTGGCACTCCACCAGCGCACAACCAGCGAATTCCCCAAGTCCAAAATGTTAGGCCTGTAGAATTACCTGTCGAAAGGCCCAACTATACAATTCCTGTTGATCAAAGACAAATAATGGCTATCGAAGAACCTGTGCCTGAAATGGTATTAGTTAATAGAAACCAAGATGCTGACGAAGTAATAAGACATGTTCAGCAAAACAACTTTGGTAATCAAAATAATTTGGCAAATCTTGTCGAAACAATTTTAGCCCAAAATGGTCTTAACTTAGGCTTGCATAGACTTAATTTTGTATCTCCCCTGTCGGAGTATGTGACACAAACAGATTTGCCTAGGGGATGGAAAATCCCTAAATTCACAAAATTTGCTGGAGAAACCAGCGAATCCACTGTTGAACATATCGCACGATATCTGACTGAGGCTGGTGACATAGCGCAAAATGAGAATTGTCTTGGATTCTCCTCCTAGGTACCTAGATCCCTTATTATTAGCTGATGCAAGGGGGGATATTTTTGTAAGGCTTTGGGCCTCCTTTTTTGTTTTTGTTTTAGTCTTTGTAACCAAAAAAATTTCAACCCGCATGACCCGATCTTTATTAAAAAAAATCCAAAAATAATTCTAACATAAGGACATAGACATATATTGTTCGATGATAATTTTTTAATACAGTATAATGATACCATAAAAAAATATTGTTTTCAAGATAAAATATAATATATACTTACTTATGTGACACCATAAATTCAAAACGATAAACCCAGGGGTGTGGTTGAGCGGTTGGGGACTTGGGGGCTCATTCTCCCTTAACCAAGTGTCGAGGGTTCGATCCTCGTCTTGAGTATGTAGCAGCTTTAAATCTCTGTGCCTCCAATCCAGCTAGGGGATTAGTCACTACGTTTGGCGATAGATACCCTGGTTAATACCAAAAAATAAATTCAAAACGATATATAAAACATATATGTATAAATTAACAGTTTCAAGTATAATGAAATTAAAAACTCCCTAGAGTAAAATGTCATCAGTACCTTGTTTATTGTTTTAATTCAGCGCATAGTCATGTAATTAAATATATATATATATAATAAGCAAAACAATGATCCATTACCAACAGATGCGTTGTAGCCGAGTTGGTAACATTGAGGCTTCTCATTGTCCATGTCCAGGGTTCGGTTCCTACCCACTAATTTTCTTGGAGATTTTAATTCTATATAATTGGGTGGCCAGTCTCACCAGGTGGTCGTTTAAAGTACTCTTTGACGAAAGAAGTATGCCTAGAAATCCAAGAGAAGGTGGATTTGATATTCAATGAAGGTAGGGGATGAGCAGGGGTGAAGTGTGTGATTTTTTTGTCAAAATACACAAACTTTATGTCTTTTTCTTGTTCTTAGTACAAGCAGTCAAGGTAGGGGATGAACAGGGGTGAAGTGTATTGGGTTCGAACCCTACTCCAGAGTCTATATAACACTTACGTGTGTTTTACCACCAAGTTATGTTCTTGAGACTCTATAATGTATTGGGTTCGAATTCTATTCTACTTTCAACGTCTATTATTATTGTTTCACCAAAAGATGTATTATTTAATTACTGTAGTTCATTACAAATATTTGTGTGGGCTTTTATTTCGGTGAATGTGGGTTAATTATTTTAAAAAATAAAATTAAAGAATTAGCAAATAAAGCCTCCAGCTGTTGCCTACCGGCTACTATATAAAAAAACATTTCTTTTGACTGATGAAAAATATATTAACAACGTTTTTTTTTATCAGATATATTAACAACGTTTAAAATTCTAATAGACGTTTAAGAGTTTAACTTTAATTGGAATTGAATTGGTAAAAAAAAAAAGAATTTAATTGAATAACGTTTATGTAAAAAGTAGCCGTTATCAACGTTTAGAAAATAATAACAAATCCCCCTATTGAATCCCCTATTTCTCTCGCTCGCGCTCTCTCAATTCTGAACCTCCAACCAAAGCTTCTTCTTCTCCAGCTCTTCCAATGGAAGATTATAATAAGAAGAAGAAAAAGAACCCACCAGAAGAAAAAGAAGAAACCATGATGATCCCAGTGTTAACTGTTTTCAAGAAGAACTCAGTCATCAAGAACATCTTCATCATCCTCGACGACAACAACAAGAATGATGAGCAGATCCTTCTTGTTGGTAGGGACAAGAATTGCAGCATAGTGTTGACACACCCTAGTATCAGCCGCTCCCACCTCATCATTCGCTTCACTCCTTCTTCTCGTTCCCTTTCAATCGAAGATTTGTCTTCTGGTTAGTTAGTTAGTTAGTTACTCTTCTTTTTCATTCCTTTTCTTGGATCTTCGAATCTTTAATTATTGATTTTCATTCTTTGTGGTCGCAGTGCATGGCACGTGGGTCTGTGGTAAGAAGCTTGAACCCGGAGTCCGCGTTGAGCTCAAGGAACGTGATACCATCAAAATTGGGGTTTCCTCTAGGGTTTATCTTCTACGCTTTGTCAAGGAACTAAAGGTACCATTTTTATTATTTTTAATTTTAATTAATGTTTATGCTGTTTGTGACATGATTGATTACCTTGTTCTTGCTTTTCTTTTCCTTTCTTTTTGGTAATTTTGGGAGTTACTTAGGATCATGATTATTTCACAATTCTAATCTAATAGTATAGGTTTAAAGGGATACACAAATTTGGTGATTTGATGTCTACAAGCTTGGTTATTTACTCAGGATATGTTTAATGTTATCTTGATTTTTCCCCCTTCATTTTTGGCTTGGGACTGCAGGATGTTGATTCTTTATGCTGTGATGAAACATTGTACCCTTCTCTAGCTCCACCTTATGTGCACTCAGCTGATGACACAGAGACAATTGAAGATTGTTCCCAAGTTGAGATTCCCGGAGGAGAGACTAATTTGCTTTGCACCTTGAAGGAATATGTTTCACAACACATATGTATGCCTGTTATGGAAGCAGTCCAGGCCACCAAATTGAACCAACTTCAAGGCCCTGCTACTTTTACTGCACAACAGCAACAACCATCTTCTGTGGAAGACTTTTGGTTCACCTCTCCTACTCCAACTACTGATCCTGCATCTTTTGCTGATAAAAGTGCTGCTGTAGAGGCTGTAACTCCTAGGGAGTCTGAATTCAGTGATGGTGCTGAGGTGGAAGATATTTTAACTAGTGGAGCAAGAGATTCTGTGGATTCACATTCCCTCTCTGATGGAGAAAAACAAGATGAATGTTGCCAAGAGGATGACTCAAAGTTGCACAACCTGAATGCTGAATCTTGCAATGATAAGAAAGGGTACTCAATGGATGAATTGGCTGAAGATATTGGAAAGAAATGGATTGAAAATATAGGTCCTGAGTCCTTTGATGAAAATGAAGTGGCAGTTACTGTGATACCTAAAGAGTGCGAATTTGAATGCACAATTCTAGATAATGACAGGATTGAGGATAGTTTAACAACTGGAGCAAGAATTTTCAATTTTGAAGAAAACACATCTTTGCCAAATGAGGATGCAATTCCCAGGACAGAGTTTCTACAAATAAAGATTGTTCGCGAAGTTGCTGTGGATTCATTATCTGATGGAGAAGAACAAAACAAATGTGACTGGGAG
The DNA here is from genome assembly GCA_039519185.1 of Astragalus membranaceus. Classification (NCBI taxonomy): domain Eukaryota; kingdom Viridiplantae; phylum Streptophyta; class Magnoliopsida; order Fabales; family Fabaceae; genus Astragalus; species Astragalus membranaceus. The sequence goes on along the minus strand of CM076847.1, from coordinate 136,377,154 downwards.
TTGAATTCATACCTGACTCCTAAATCCTGTGCTAAAGGTTACTCACCGGAGAAAATAATTGAAGATAGATTTCATATAGAATCATCACTGAATCCTTCAATACCTGAAGAAGCTTACTTAAAAAGGGAGGAAGAGAGCCAGACCCCACAATCTGTGGCCGGATGGTTCGATGTGGAAATCTTAAAAACCTGTGTAGAAGAAGCAACTAGTAGAATTTCAAATTCAACCTTTGATAGTAATATTTGGCCAAAAAGTGGTATGTCTGCCAGTGCACATCAGGGTCGAACCAGGAAAAGTAAATTTATAAACACGTCTAGTGTTGATACTAAAGATGAAATGAGTAATCTGAAGGGTACCAATATTATTAATAGATCAATGCCAAAGGATCATTTCTCTGTCTTGGATGAAGAAGAAATGTTCACTCCAAAGGATCTTTTCTCTGTCTTGGATGAAGAAGAAATGTTCACTCCAAAGAAGCAAAGTATGCTGTATTCCATGTCACAAAAGTTACATAATTTGAAGGCTAATTTTAGTCCCAGCATCTATCTAGCTGAAAGAAGTACAAGTGCCAGTTCAAACAAAGAGAACCAGACTCCAAAATCAGCCCAAGAGTGGAAGAGAAAGCCGCTCGAGTGTCAAAATATTATGGAATTAAAAAAGAAGCAAGTGGAAAGGGTACCCTTACAATCACTAATGAATTCTGGAGGCAACCACAAATCAGGGAATTCTAGTACTTCTTCTGCTGCGAAAACTGTTGATGGTGCCACTGCTAGAGCCAGTATTTGTGGACAGATTTCAAACACGCTCACTAAACCTTCTGTAAGATATAACATATATCATTCTGATTGTGAATGGCTCAAGAGTTCATTTTTATGTAGATGCTTACATTGCATCTGTTTTCTTTGCAGCATATTAGTGAAGGAAAGAGGAGTTGGGAGATGGTTGTAGACACTGGTTCTAGTCCTTTTTCTGCTGGAGGCATCTGCAAATCGGGGGATTCTAGTCCTTTTTCTGCTGCAAAAACTCTTGATGGTGCCACTGCTGGAGCCAGTAATTGTAGACAGATTTCAATCAAACACACTAAAACTTCTGTAAGAAATAACATATGATTCTGATTGTGAATGACTCAAGAGTTCATTTGTATGTCTATATGCTTACATTGCATCTGTTTTCTCTGCAGCACATTAGTGAAGAAGGAAAGAGGAGCTGGGACATGGTTGTCGTAAACGCTGCTTCTCTTCTGGACAAGGAGTCAAGGAAAGCTTTGCAGCTACTACAAGGTCTCAAAGGGACTCGTTTGATCATTCCAGAATCAGGTACTTATGAGTAATGAGCATTATAATGAAACTGTTGTTTTTTTCTTCTTCACAACACTGGTTCTCAATTAGACTTATGTCTTTGTCAGTCATAAGGGAATTGGGCAGCATGAAGCAACAATTTAGATTTTTCAGAAGAACTTCAGAGGCTGATTTGACTTTGCAATGGATTAAAGAATGCATGGAGAATACAAAGTGGTGGATTCATATCCAAAGCTCAATGGTTATTGAAGATGACATCCTTGACTATGCTCTCCAATATAGAAGAAAGGAGAATGCTGGACAAATTGTCCTTCTTAGTAATGATGTCACATTGAAAATCAAATCTATGGCAAAGGTAACTCACCTCCTTGATTCATCTTTTGACAACTTTTTTTTTTGAAACGATCTTTTGACAACTTTACTACTACTATCTCTTGTCATATTTTTTAATATAGTAATAACTGTTTTCTCTTATGTGCAGGGGTTGCTATGCGAGACAGTGCAGCAATTCCGTATGAGTTTGGTGAACCCTTTCTCAGATAGGTTCATGTGGGCAAAGAGTGCTCCTCGAGGACTAACTTGGTCCTGCCATGATGATGTGGTTTTGTGGGAGAAGTATTCTGGTTTGCCATCAAAGGCTGGTTTAAAGCTCATCAACTCAACACTTGCCATGATGATGTGGTTTTAAGGGAGAAATATTGTGGTTGCCATCAAAGGCTGGTTTGAAGCTCATCACTCAACACTTGCAATTGTAATTAGTAGTCTCAATTTTTGTTTTTCTAGTTTATCTCCATATAGCTAGCTATATCAACCGTCAATCTGTAATGAATCTACCATCCAATTTTGGTTGAAAGGTCAATATTTTAACTGCGTGTTTTGGACTTCTTTGCCAAGTCAAAATTTGTCTGATTAGGATCACAAACATATAAATTGAGTTTTTTTCTTTTATAATCTGATTTGCCGAATTTAAAATTCGCGAACCATCCAGTCTTAATCAAACGCACAATTGACTACGGAACTGCCTTGTTTCATAGTTAAAAGATGCCATTCAACAATTTTGTTTTTGTGAAAAAAACAATTTAGCGCTGACATAACAAATAAAATTGCACTATGAATAATAATACGGTATCATATAAATCTAGTGATAAATCCTTTTCAGGCAATCACAGTCACGTGTAGATAATATAACATACAACATCGGTTAGTTCACAGAAGGTGGGAAGAAAATAACAATTAAACAGTGTATCACTCAAACAAATTTTGTGCATAGAATCTTCACACCATTTAGTAATTTTGTTTTGAAATTACAATTTTATATACTTCTAGGAGTGGCAATGCACAATATTCTTTCTCTTAGGTATTTTTTTTTTCTGACAGATCTTTATGATGGCTATTTTACTTTTCTTTTAGTTAAACTTAAATATTCAGAAGTACTACTCTCTTAACACACGAAAGAAACCGCGGTTATCAGGCTAAGTGAAGAGGTGAACTCCCCTCCTATATTATCGCCTAATATCAAAAACAGATAATGGGGAGAAAACAAGTGAATTTTGATCAATAGGGAGAAAACAAGTGAATAAAACAAAGTCTCCTAAACATCTAATATTTGTGCATCTAACATTATGCATATTTATTCAAAATACTTTTCGTGGAAAAAATGGTAAGCCCTTAGAAAGGGGTTGTTATTCCATAACACGAGATACAAGACTGAATGATTGAGCCTAGAACCGTGGTGTTGTAGAAATAGTTCAAGAAAAAATTCCATCCACATATGCAACAATAAACAGTAGTTCCAAGACTAAGGGATTTCGTCAATATTGTAATGTTATATAATCTGAAACAGGATCATCTGCAATTAATTTCAATTGCCAAATCATATTTATGCTATACATATAAAGCAAATAATTTTTTACAGTAAAGAATAGATCCTTCGAAGTTGAAATCTAGAATCAATGGTAAATGGTATATGGCTGCACAGAAAGATTCAAGAGAATTAATCTTTCTAAATTAAGATATGGCGAGTACATGAAATACCTGGCTGGCTGACTGGCTTTACAATACAACAGCAACAAAAAGATTTTATTCCTTAAAAGGATAATAAAGAAAACATAGATATTATATTATCTAGAGTATCATCATCATAAATTGTCACTACAGATTGTCAGAACTTGATTCACCACCGGATTTAGGAGCATAGTTAAACGATCCCGGCATGAGAAAAGAGAAGGTGCCATCTGAATCTTCGAATGGAGGTTGGGAGAATTCGTTAAACCCGCCAAAGTTACAGCTGTCAAAGTTCAATGATGAGAAATAATTGATAGGATCCTCAATATTACCTTTCACATCCATGATGTTTTCTATTTCATTTTCATTTGAAGGATTTGATCCAAAAGAGAAGTTCATATTTCCCACCTTAGTGCTGTTTTCTTTGGTGTCACCACGATCAGTTGGCTCGGCAAATCCTCTGGCGACATCGTCCAAAGGAATAGCTGGTGTATGGCCTTGGAAAAGAGCAATGTGTCCAAAAAGCTTATCTTTCCTTGAAAATGTTGTGCCACATGAACAGAGCCATTTATCCTTACCACAATGTTTTTCATGAGTCTTGAGATCTGCAATGACTGAAAACTTTTTGGTGTGGCATCTGCTACAAATGTAACTCTTGTCACAGTGTGTTCTTTTGTAGTGGTTTTTGACACATAAAATAGTCTTTAAAGGCTGAAACTTCTTGTGTTCCTTGTTACGCTTGCAACCAGCATAGGGACAGGAATATCTCTTGATAAGCTTCGGTTCCGATCCAGTATCTTTGTGTGGTTTTGCAAGGGCTGCTGGAGTTTTGTACTCGTCACCATGGCCTCGCATGTGCATTCGAAGATTCGCATCCCTCTTGAACCCCTTGCCACATATTGTACAGAAATGAGTGTGCGGTGCAAGGATTTCCTCTTTTTCTAATTGTAAAATCTCATAGGAACCGGGTGGAAGGTTCTCTCCATCATCCATATCTTCTTCATCTTTATGTTCATGTTCTTCCATATTGTGGCTTTGCTGCATTTCACAATTGTTAGGTACATCAGTCTGAATGGACTGATCAGACATTTTATTCCCAAAATTATTTTGTGACTGAATACCACTACTTAGGCCTGATCCAAAAGGAACGCTAATCCCACGGAGCTGGCCAAGCTGTCCAACCAATGGACTTGTGTTTGGAAGGGTGTGCCTAACAGAGGGGAGGAGACTACCTGCAGTAGAGATCAACTGAACAATAATTGATGTGAGATCAGCTGTGACGAGCTGCTGTTCCTGAGTAATAAGTTCATTCGTTTGTCCAAAAGGTTGGCATTTCTTATTAACAATCAAATGCACTAGATCCTGTAGCTGATGAATCTTTTCTTCCAGGAAGGAAAGATTATTCAACGTTGCATTGGGATCCCAATCTTGGAGTTTACTGGTTTGCGACGAGTCACTCGGCGGACAATTTTCATGATCGAGGACCTTGATATCTTTGTTAGATTCACCTGGAAGCACCGGCTGAGTTTGAAAGGGTTGGCTGAATACTTTGTAAGGTGCTTCAATGCCGACCCCATAGAAAGGGGGAGGATCTGAGGACAAATTTGTCTGCAGTCCATTCATGGGAGGGACTAAGGAAGAGGACCTTGCCCAGTTGTTAGCACATAAGCTTCCTGCTGGATTCATTTCTGACGCTTATCTAAGGAATCAATGTCTCTGCGGAGCAAAGATACAGGTGTAAAGAACGGGCGATTTACATCAAATATTTTATCAAAAAAGTTAACAAAAGAAACGCCCATATCGTATCAGACTGTTCGCTTAAAGATCCAACTAGATGCAGCCAGTAAAAGGACCCAAATTAATATGATGAAGAGGGAAAATATATGTGATCCCGACCCAACTAGAAGAAATATACCAATCGAGAAAGCCGTAAGAAATATACCATTCAACATATCAACATAAGTGTCCATGTGAATACAAACATCGCATACTATAAGATTGACAATTGGTAATAAATTCATGAAATCAAAATCTCTCCAGCAAACCAATTAACTTTTGATGGCCATATAGCCAATTATTATCTAGTAAAAGCTAAGATTTCAATTCAGACAACACTTGTACCCTAGTCTCAACTCTTAAGAGTCAAGACCAAGCTGTTCTTCACTTCATGGATCTCCAGATCCAAATTCACACTTTTCCCCTTCCTATAAATACTTAAATCTTCCTACAATCATAACAAAGCCCAATCCATATCATCACGCTTGATATCTATATGAACCTGCATATTCGAATGTCCACTTGCCACCCACTCACTCTCACCTCTTGTTCTTTGCAATCATATACAACCCTAAATTCCAACATGTAAGATTTCCAGCAACTAAACACCAAATCAGATTTTAACCCAGAAAAATAAGTAACAAAAAGAGTCAATTTTGAGAAAAACTTCAAAAGATTCAATAAACGATTCAAGGTATCAACAAATAAAAAAATTGAAAAAACCAAAACCCTAGAACTCGAAGTAGCAAAAAAAAAAGATCGACAGAATAAACATAGATTTTGGGATAAAAGAACTTACAATCAGTCAATCACAAGTGCAAAGCTCAATGGATGCTGTTAACAATCTGAAAACTCCATTACTGAGAAAAAAATAAAAAAAGATGAGATGTGTGAGGAAGAAAACATAGGTAGTGAAGTGAATGTTTATATAAGCAATGGAAGTTACCGAGAAGCAGCTTACTTAGCTTTGCTTAACTCATGTTCAGTTCAGCTGTACGCAACACAACAGAACCATAGTTGGTCAAACCCATTTAACTGCCGTCCATTTGTTGGGTCAATGTTATTGTTTACTCATATATGGGGCCTACTATGGTGGGGGCGTTTCTTATCACCTTGTTACTGCATCCACCAATCACAGCCGTTGGTAGGTTTTCATTGGAACTTGGACTAACGTGATAGATTGATTAGAGAAGAAGACAAACGAGATGAGATGTGCTTTGATTGATTAGTGATTTCAGGTTGTTAAGTTTGAGTCAAAATAAGGTTGTTATAAATATCAGGCTTAAAAAGTTATTACCCCTGCAAATATCCTCATTATTCAGTTACCCCCTAAAAAAAAAGTTTTAAAAAATACCTTGTAAAATGTAACGTTATCCAATTACTCACTGCTGTTAACTTTTCTGTTAAAAAAATGTAAAATGTAACATTATCCAGTTACCCCCTAATGTCAGTGCCACATGTCACAGAGGCCCAATAATATGGTGACACGTGGCACTGATGTCAGGGGGTAACTGGATAATGTTACATTTTACATTTTTTAACAGAAAAGTTAACAGCAAGAGAGTAACTGAATAACGTTACATTTTACAATGTATTTTTTAAACATTTTTTTTGCAGAGGGTAACTGGATAATAAGAATATTTGCAGGGGGTAATAACTATTTAAGCCTAAATATTAAGGCGTCACTAGGATTTCACTTACAGAGTCACACTTTAGTTATTTCATTTTTTTATCCGGTAGGATTATTTTTTGATGTAATAAGTTGTATTGTATCATTAGATCCCTACACCTTTTTTTTTTGAAACGAAGATCCCTACACCCTTTTTAGATCGTCTATTCTATTATTATTATTAGTGTGTCCTCTATGTTCGGTATTCATTTTATTTTTCTATATGCATAGTTGTTTTTTTAAGATGAGAAGGTAATCGGTCGCGTATTCAAGGATATAATAACATTATATATATATATAAAAGACTTAATTGTCCAATCATAAAATAAATAAATAAAAAAGTAATCTACTTGCGTAGAAGTGAAGAGATCGACTCCTTCACAAGCTAAGGTTTTCGTGTGTAAGAGTGAAGTGAGTCCTCCTGTGTCGTAGAGTCGCCTAGGGTTTGACATCCAACGGGCAGAAGCACTTTCTCCGGAGTGATCGACTCCCCTAGTCTCTTGTCTAGGGTTAGATCTTTTCCTCGAGAAGAGCGAGTTACCCCTAGTTGAAGGTGAATTCTTGTTGGTATGGTGTATTGGGCTCCTAAACTCTTGTCTCCAACTAGCCTGCTTGGGGCGACTTACTGATGGTCAGTAAGTAAGTGGGCGACTTGCTTACTCCTTCTAGTTACCAAGGCGACTTACTCGTGGCCGGTACAGAGTCCCTCAAGCACAAGGCCTTGTAAAGGGGATAATGGTTTGTTGTCTCAATGTGGGCAACTTAATCATGACTGTTACACTTAAATATTTATAATTGACCTCTATGCGACTTCTTATTTTGAAATCTTTAACGGTGTGTTTGGTTAATGAGAAATACGAGAGAGAGTAAAAACATATGGGTCCCACACAAAAAAACATTTCTCTCCTAACATGAGAAGAAAGGGTAGAGAAATAATATCACATTTTTGCCCTTTCAACTATACCCCTATTTTAAAACATGTTAAATTGTGTATTATTTTTACAATTATCAAATAAAACTTTTTTATTAAAAAATAAATGAATTGCTCGTAGTAAAATTATTATGAATTACAAATTATTTTTTATCAAATGAACAACAAGTTGTTCTAACTTATAGGACTTTTTATTTTATAAACTTATATTAAATAATTAACTAATTAAATGAAATCATTAAAATAAATATTTATCTCATTAAAATCAGTTTTGTTAAAAAAAAACAAATTAAAACAAAGATTTAGTACCAATTGGGTGTGGCACAAGTGGTAAGTTGCTTGGTCCCCTTAAGCATTTGGTCAGGGGTTCGATCCCTGGCCGGTGTGTATGGAGAGACATCGCTTGGGAGAGGTCAGCCCTTAAATGAACTCCAGTACATCGAGGGATTAGTCTCCACAGTCGCCGTGGAGGATACCCGGGTTTACAAAAAAAAAACAAATATTTAGTGAATTAAATTAAAGAATAAACTATATGTTGTTTTTAAGTTTAGGAGTGTTTTTATCCTTTCAAATCATTTATCTCTTCTCTCTTTCTCTCCGACCAAACTAAGAGACACATCTATCTCTCTCCCCTATTTCTCTTCTATTTCCCTTAAACCAAACAACACCCCCCTATCTACTCTATTTCTCACCTCTCATTCTCTTCCCTTACTCTCTCTCTCACCCCTTTCTCTCTTCCCTTTTTCTCTTCTAAACCAAACACAATGTTCAACTTAGTTTTAATATTCATGAATATTTTTTTCAATATAAGAACTAGACAATCATTCATCCATTGATCATTCATTCGATTACACAACTTATTCTTCACAATCTTCATAGCAGAAAAGACTCTTTCTACAGTTAATGTGCCTACGGGAAAATCATTACTAACTTCAACAACCGATAAACTAACGGATAAATAATATATCTTCCAATTTCAACCAACTTTTCAAAAAGATCGCCAATTCCTTTCAAATGTGCAAATCTAACACTATTAGAGAATCTAACACTATTAGAGAATAAGTTTGTTGAAAATTCCCCAAGGTTGGAGCTCTGATGAAAATTTTAATTCAATTCAATTCCAATAAATTTGTTGCACTACTACCATCCCCCTCATCTATTTCGGTTTTCTCATCCTTGGCTTCATTTTTATAAATTCAAAATGCCCCAAGGGTTGGAGCTTTGATGCCAATTAAAAGACCCAAAAATTGGAAGAAGACATAATCGAGGATATAAATTTGGAAAACAGGGACTTTGAACCTGGAAAATAGAATGGTTGAAGTGCTTCTTACAAGGTGAAGATAGAGTGTAAAAAAACATCATAAGATTAAACTAAACCCTAGTGATGCACACTAATGGCTCAATGCTCCACTCATAAAATAAGCATATCTCCTTAAGAGCTTTTGCAATAAACCACCTCCATGAGATATTTTTGGTATATTCCACAATTTCCTCCACACAAGAATGCTACTATGAGAAAATACATTGCTCCCATGCCCTACATAAAAGGAAATGAAATCTAGTGCATTCTGTTACGGGTTGGCCCAATCCACAATAGTGAGGCCCATAAGCAAAAGCAGATCCATTAACCAACGGCTAAGATCTAAGCCCTAGATCGGACGGCTCTGATTCATTAGAACAACCCACTTTTACTCTATAAATAGGCATTCAATGTAATGCTCAAGGTACACACTTTTTCCTACCCTTTACCTCTAATCAGTTCCCTAGCTGACTTGAGCGTCAGAGTGTCCCCGCAGGTACCACCTGCCCCGGATCGGAAGCGGAGCTCGGTTGATCAAGACCAACCCCTACCAACTATCTCGGATCGGACCTTGTGTCTAAGACCAGATACAGGTCCAGAGATACGGTACAGAACATTGGCGACCACAGTGGGAGGATCTTGTACTCTAGTTCCTCTCCCATCTCCTTGATTGACAATGACTCCGACCTTACGTCGTAGGACTATCCCGAATGTCGCTGAAGGACCGGTTCTGCAGTGGGTGACTCCAGAAGGAGTGGCAGTCACCTTACCCCTTAGCCCGGCGCATGCTCAATGCTCGGCTACGGCTATGGTTCCTGGGAGCTCAGCCCGAAACCGACTTCCACCTCCCCCTCCGACCGTCCAGGTACCGGTCGATGTTGTTCAACAGCTCGTTCTGTTCCTAAATCGGCAAGCCGAGGCCGACCGACAGAAAAACCAACGCTACACCCAGTTAGAAGCTCAGATCGCTGAGATCCGGGCTCGTAGCATCCCGGATCGGAGTTCCTCCCTGTGCAACTCTTAAAGTGGAATGACTCACGGCCGCGGCCGCGGCCGATCTCCGGCTTGGAGGAGATACCATCACCGCACTCCACCTCATTGTAGAGGAGCGCGAGGATCGGAGACTCCCCCAAGTCGGACCCCTGATGATTCTTATGGTCCTAAGGGTTCCCCTCGGCCTAGCTCGTTTCTGTTTCCTTCTCCTCCTAGGCGACGTACCAGAAGTCAGAAAAGGTCTCCGAGGCAGGAATGTCAGTGCCTTCGCTCGCGGGGATCCCCCGGCAAGTGAGGCTACCGACGGTCTCCACCCCTTGAGAGGTCGGCAAAGCGTAAAGGCCCTTTCACAAGTAATATCGACTACTTCCCGGTACCAAAGCACCTCGAGAAACCTCCAGAGGGTTTGAAAATGCATGATGGGACTGACGATCCGGATCACCACCTCGACTACTTTGACACGGTTATGAAATACCGTAACGTTCTAGAGAAGATAAAGTGACGAACCTTTCTCCTCACTCTAGAGAAGGCAGCTCTAGACTGATTCAGGGCTCTTAAGCCAAATACGATCTCCTCTTGGGATCAGTTAGCCAAGCTCTTTTCTGCACACTTCGCCCACTCGAAGATGAAGCCTAAATCTCGGAAGGTATTGCAGGTGTCGTGACCGTGATCCCGACGTAGACGGCTCAAAAATCGATATTTCAGGGAGTCGCCACCCAATTTATTAAATAGGGAAAATTGAGAAAAACCTACCTTAAAATTAATGGTCTGCGTAAACTAGGTTGGATTCGGGAGTCGGTTATGCATAGGGAAGGGCGAAAACTTAATTCCACTACACCCCTAGTACATCCGTCCTAAGACAGTTACCCTAAATCTGATTGTGCAAATATAAATTACGAATTTATTTGTTTTACCCAAAAATAAAATAGTAGAGAATAATAAGGGCTAATTTAGAAAAGTTTAATTTTGACTTGACGGGGAAGCCCCGCTCCTACGTATCCTCCGGTGCAATGAGGAACTCAAAAGTCACGTAGTTCTTCCTGAAAATTTTTGTTGGTTGATGTTTTTTAATATAGGGGTTTTAGGATTATTGAGCTGTACAGCTCATCCGTCCTAGAACGCTGACTAACCCGTCTGTACAGTCGGCTTAGTCCCCTATTTTCGGAAAATAGAGTTTTTGGAGTTTGGAAAATGATTTGAAGTGTGTTGGTTTGATTTTATCGGAATCGGGGTTCTGGGATTCCTGAGCCGTACGGCTCATTCATCCTAGAACGCTGACTAACCCGTCCGTACAGTCGGCTTAGTCCCCTATTTTGAGAATTTGATTTGTGGGAAAATGTGTTGGTGTTAATTTTAATTTAAAAATTGTTCATTTTAAATAGGGATTTTAGGACATGATCCGTAACGGTTCATTAGTGACCTAAAAAGCAGACTAACCCGACTGTACAGTCGACTTAGTCCCCTATTTATATTTTTTGGGAATTAAGTGAATTATTCATGTATTTCATAGGTTTTTTTGTAAAACAAATTAATAAAAACGAGAAGAGAGGGTGCGATAGTAAAATGGGGTGCAGTTTGCAAAAAGGGAGTTGTATTATTGTTTGCTTGAATGCAAAAGTATTAAGCTCCTTTGTGTCCTAGAGGGGTCCCTTTGGGAATAGATCTAAGGCTTTTTCTATCAAGTGAACCTCTCAAAGGTAGCTCTATAGAGTCCTAAATAAGGTTCCTAGAGCCAACGACCCCAATTAAGAACACTGATCAACAACAATAGGCAAGCTATTAGGAGTGTCAGCATTCTCAAGAGGGACCAAACTCTAGGTGAGACTTTCGTGACCACCCAACAGGACGCACATCCAGTAGGCCATCACTACGCAGTCTCGTTCTAACTTAGGTTATTCTCTAGTCCGGGTATAGGACTATTCTCACATGTGTGCAGAAGTGTGATAGTGGAGTGTGTGTAGGAGCAAAATGTTAAATATACCCCCTAGTTGCAAAACAAACAAACACATATACAGAAAATAATAGTCTTCTACCCTAGGGTTTATATCAAGCATAAAATAAAGATATACAAAAAAAAAAACTAAAGAAATAAATAAATAATCAATAAATCAATAAATATGTACATAAATAAATAAATAAATAAATAAACAAATAGATATAAATAAATAAATACAAAACTAACCTCAAGCTGATGAACGCGAGGAACGCCGAACCGGACCGAGCAGTCTGACCAAGTCAACTGCGAATCGGACTGCTTTGAGAACCGAAAAAAACCGATTCAACAAAAAAATTACAAACTAATCAAATACAGACTTTTAGTGTCTGGACCGCAAAAGGCTAGCCCAAAAGATCACTTAATCTGCCAATGACCCCTCCTCCAAACCTTCACCTCTCAACCTCTTTTATAGTCAATTTCTATAGGGTTGTTGTTTCTTGCAAGCAATGTGGGACTAAAACATGATAGAGAAAACAATTCCCACTTAGAGAACACAATTCTCGTTTTTCTCAAACCTGTCACCGTAAAAGCGCGATTCCGGATTCGTTAACCGTTGGATCGTCTTGGTTTTTTGACAGTAGGTTCGTGAGACATATATCTTCACTTTCACCGTTCGGATCGTCAAAACGAGGTCTGAGGAGAGAGAAATTGCCTTCGCAATAGCTGCAGTTTTTGGTCCGTTTTTCTCAAACCTCTCACCGTAAAGGTGCGATTCCGGATTCGTTAACCGTTGGATCATCTTCGTTTTTTGGACACCAGGTTCGTGAGACATCCCTCTTCACTTTTACCGTTCGGATCGTCGAAACGAGGTCTGAGGAGAGAGAAATTGCCTTCGCAAAAGTAGAAAAAACAACCTCCGAAAATACCCAAAAAAACGACTACTTTTTTTTGTAATAATAATTTTTATTATTGCACCTCCCTTTTTTTATTTTATTTTGTAATTTGTATTATTTCATATCTATTTTATTTTTTTATTTTCGTTTTTTAATTAAAGATATTGCAACAAGAAAAATAAATTAAATTTACTTTGTAATTTTTTGAATTAGCATATATTTTTTTAATTTTTGTTTAACCACTAAAAAAAGTAATAATAACGCAAAATTAGTAAATTAGCGCAAAATGACCTATTCGAGGGATTAGGAATCAAATATACGCGAAAAACGTATTTTTGTGATTTTTTGAAAAAGTAAAAAAATGTACCGGTTAAAATTGGGTGTTCACAGCAGGCAATTCGACAAGGAGAAAATGAGTTCCTTCGGGACTACATAGAGAGATTCAATAGAGAAGCTGCTCAAGCCCGGAACCTCAATGACTCCTTCCGTCTTTACTTCGTGGAGGCTGGTCTTCGTGAAGAAAGTCTATTTCAGATAGACGTCGGGGTCAACCAAGCTGAGTTGCTTGCCGAGTTCCTCCAGCGATCTCAGAAGTATATCGATCATGAAGAAGGGATTAACGCAGGAAGGTCACATTTCACCTAGGTCTCGGAATGAGCCTACGGGCGTGATGTAATCCGACTTTGTAAATGTTCAACCATCTAATATATATGGAACGACTACAATTTTCCTCACAGTGATTGCTTAGTAAAAGTGAATTCCGAGGTTGAAGGGAAGGATTTGGGATGGGTCGAACGATCGCCTTAAAGTTCCACGCTAAAAACGGAACCCGAGACACCGAGCTCGACATCGCTAGAGGTTCGGGAGCTCCACCAGGTCGGACTCCGGATGATTCCTACTATCCTGAGGGTTCCCCTCGGCCCAGCTCGTCTCTGACTTCCTCTCCTTCAAGGCGGCATTAAATTGACACCTCGAGTCCCTCAGGTGGTCACGTTTTTAACATTGCCGAGGCTGGTGGCAGACACCATCGCTGGTATAAGCCCGGCCTCGAAGATCTTTGACAAGACCCGTATCTCGGGCGCTCCGAGGCTGGTGGCAGACACCCTGGTTGGTATAAGCCCAGCCTCGAAGAATACTGTCCTAAAGGCTACATTAAACTGACACCTCGAGTCACTCGGTGGTCACATCATTTCATGACACTCTGAGGCTTCCGAGGCTAGGGGCAGACACCTTCGTAGCTATAAGCCCGGCCTTGTAGAAGGTCGCAATCTAAAGACTGAATCCCGAATGTTCAGAGGAACCTTGAGTCACTCAAGGTCATGTTGGTCCCTGCTTGTGCGCGCGAGGGAGTCCCTTCTACTTGCTTGTTTACAAGCTCTCATTAAACTTTAATATTTAAAGACTTTGGTGAGTCCAAAGCCAAGCAATGTGGGACTTCCCACTTTTGAAATATCCTTTGTTTTTCTGATAAAACACAGCACAAAATTCATTGTTTACTTTATTATAAATTTAGTGTTTTTTTTATAAGTAATTTAGTGTGTGGATGCTCTTCTATCTTCTGTGTTCATTTTATCTTTCTATAGGCATGGCTATTTGGTTATGAGAGGTGATAGGATGAGCCCAACAAAGGGTCCTACACAAGACAACTACATAGGATGGCGATGGTAAGATTCTTCCATGTTTGGTCTCCATGGACATGCATGCAATTTTTTTTGACTTTGCTTTGAAATTAAAGAAACCGTGTGTTTGTGTTGAGCTGGTGGATGAGAGGTTCTTATGGGGGTTAGTGAAACTTGTGAAAGGAAGTGAGTTTCCCATGAAGCAACGCTTATATATTTTTTAAGCTTAGTATATAATATGCCTACATTTAGGCATGGCAACGGGGCGGGTCGGGGGCGGGTTTGGCATTCCCCGTCCCCGCTCCTACCTCTATCGGGGTCGGGTTTTGCATCCCCAACCCCGTCCCAAACGGGGACGGGTTCCCTGCGGGTACCCATTTCCGCCACAATTTATAGGAAAAATACAAAAAATATTTTTATAATAATTAATAAAATAAATTAATAATAATTATACAATGATAAAATAAAGTTAAAAGTATTAAAATAGTTTTTCTATAGGAAATAGATCAAAATTAAAAATAAACAAAATTTATGAAACAAAATGAATGAGTAAATATGCATATAATAAAATAAAATAATTAATTTATGTTTTGTCGAGCGGGTTTGGGGCGGGGACGGGGTGGGTATCGACATCCCCGAACCCAACTCCGTCCCCAATTAAAGCGGGTTTTCCCCGTCAAACTTGGGGCGGGGTCGAGTAGTTACCCGCGCCTTTGGGTTATGTTGCCATGCCTACCTACATTTCCTCATCTCATCATACGTTGAACCAAAGGCTTAGTATAAACAAAAAACATGGTTATGTGATTATAAAATAAAAAACAATGTTATGCGTGCATTAGTAGTTTATTAGAGTTTTGTAATAAAATACTAACAAATCATAAATATGAGAATCTACTCTCTATCATGGGAAGCATTCAAAATAATTAAGAATCCTTATAATATGTCAATCTTGTTCGGTACATGATTAGGAGATTCATGATTTAAAAACACTCCTTCAATCTCATGTTGTTATTTCTTGTTTACCAAAATTAATTTATACCAATTTGATTATTGTTTTTACGTTTACAACGAAGCATTAAACATTTTATTTATTTATTTATTTATTCCCTTTTTATCATGAAATTTATTACATTGAATAAATTAAATGACTAAAAAGCTAATTACATTGAGAGATAAATGGTGAAATAGCATATTTGCCCTTAAATATAAGCAAAATGGCCTATGTATTTTGTCCAAATCTTGACCAAATACTTAATTTTTTTGGTTATAATTAAGGTTTTAGGAGAACATGCAACACTTTTTATAAAAATTATAATACTATTAATTGTTATTATTTTTAAAGAATGCGCCAACATCTTAAATAACAAACAAGATGGAAAAGTACCTGGTGGGAAAGGTCAACCCCTTAAATGAATCTCAGTACCTCAGAAGATTAGTCTCTACAGTTGCGTGCGCAGGGGATACCTTGGTTTACCAAAAAAAAATAGAACAGGGAGAGTACTCCCTCTAGACTCAATTATAAACAGCAAAATTTGTTGGACTTAGATATAGGCAAATATTAACTAATAAATTTGAGTTTATTTAATGTTAAAACTTTATAGACTACTACTTTTATTTTTAAAACATCGCAAACTCGTAAGAAAATAAGGGTGTGTTAAAAAAATTAGTTTATTTTTATATGAAGTTAAGAATATTAATTGAAAAAATAAACTTTCTTAATATGTGTGAATTTAGATTTTTTTATTTATAAATGAGTTCAGAAGAAATATAGCACTTTCCTCCTTGTGTATGAATCTCTTTTGAGAAACTAAAAAAAATTAAAAAAAATTGTTTATATAATTATTTATATTAAATTTTATGTGTGCTATATTTACAAAATTATCTTAAAAATATTAGGACTCATCATTACTACTTTTTTCATATGATTAATTATCATTTAATTACTTAAGAGCACTTGGATGAGATGATTTGAGTCTCTTCCAGCTTAACCAAAGTCGTGAGTTCGAATCCAGACTTGAGCATGCAGTAGTGTTAAATCTCTTGAGGGAGAGTTTTGCCGCCCATTGTGGTCTTATCCGACTCGAGGAATTTGTCTCTACACGCACAGAGGATACTCAGTTTATAAAAAAATTATCATTTAATTAACGTGTACTAGCAATCACCACTTCACTTTCTCCAATCCTCAAGCGAGAGATGATGAAATAATTAAAAATATTTTTGTAAAAAATAATTAATACATCTAGTAATTTGAAAATTATAGTATTATAAAAAGAGACAAAAAAAATGTCTCAAAAATAAGTTATAAATTGGGACGAGATATTCTTACTAGACTATAGAGTAACTTGTCGTTAATGCCATGAGTTTTCTTTTTTGGTGTATTGGTTGGTGTTTGGGATAATATTAAAATATTTAATGTGTCACTCTCTCTCCAAATGGAACCCTCCATTAAATGGAGAGGATCCTGATCCAGTCCATTGTATTTGATGAGAAATGGAAGGAATAAAAAGACTAATTAAGGGGGGTATATAGGACCCACTAGCAAGACCGTGTGAGCCCCTCAGCTTCCCCCATTCTCTAAAATCTTCTCCTCCACTATCCCAATCCTACATTATATATCTACAAGAAGCTTATTTTTTGGATAAATCCGGGTATCCACCGCATGGACAGTAGTGACTAATCCCTCACTTATTATAGGTGTCTCAAGAAGTTTATTTGTATTTGTATTGTATACTTGCTGCTAATTGAAATTAATAGCTGATGATCATTTCATGTCTATATTACTTTAAATCCCACCAAAAAAGATACTGAGGGAGTAGTTGGAAAATATGAATGCACTAAATCCATTGTATCAACTTTCAACTAATATAGATAGAAAGTGGACACTATAATACCCATTCTTTGTCTTCTTCAAGCTTGCTAAAGTGTGTTTTATCTCCATTATATAAAGAATAATAGACCGTGGCATATGTGTGTGACTTGATTTATAAAAGCCAACCAACCCGATTATTTCGTACTTTATTGAGAAAGATAAGAGATAGAAAGTAAAATGGTGTATGTGTGGGGTAAAATGTTATCTCATGTTGTGACTCAATTCTCAAAAGTCAAAACACACATCTTGATTAGGAGAACTTTGAACCATTGACAAGAATTAAACATGGTTGATAAAAAAAAAAATTAAACAATACTATTATATTTTTTTTGGTTACCATGTTTTTTGGTGCGCAGTTTCCACCGACTTTGCCGATGACTAATCTATGCCGGGAAACCAAGATTCAAACCCGAGACCTTGAGGTGGGATCCAAGTCCAGTTACCACTTGGACCAACCATCGTTAGTAAGCAATACGATTATATGAGATACACAAGTGGTGGGAACCGGTTGAAAAGTGAGGTGAGAATAATCATTTATATATTAGATTTTAAGCTTGTCATATTTAATGAAAAAAATAATTTTTATAATAAACATTATTTTTTTTAAAAAAAAATTAGCTTTTGTAAATATTTAGAAAATAAAAAAAATCTGAAATTTAGTCATAATGAAAAACTATTTTTAGTAACTTATGAAAAATAGTCTGATTTAATGAGCATAGTAGATAGAAAAAATATATAAAAATGTAACTTTTGTGATTGTAAAAATAATTAGTTTTTTGTTTAAAAAAATCTCAAATAATTTACCAATAAATAATTTGTTTTGTAAAAATTACAGTTTTTTTATCTTAAGCAAATAGTTTTTTAAAGTGATATTATAATATAAAAATTATTGATTTTTTATAATGAGTTCTCATAAAATAAAATCTTATAAATACAAAAGTCTTATGTAGTTGTTCTACCATATAGAAGTTTGAAGAAATTAAACCACTGTTTGCAATACTTGCTTTATCAATTGTTAAAATTTACACGAGTCTATTTCAAAATTAGTGTGAGTGAGACTCACAGAAATTTTAATCAATATAAAATGCTTGGAAATAAAGTGTTAAAAAGTAATATCGCTAGCATTTTTTTAGAATGAAGACGCGTGAATTTAATGCTTAACAGATCTTAAGTATTAGGGTAAATAGTCATTTTCGTCCCTGGAAGTGTAGCTCGCTGTCAATTTAGTCCCTCATTCGACCCAAAATGCAAAACAGTCCCTCAATGTGTATTCCATCCATCACGTTCGTCCCTCACGTTAGTGTCCTCGCTAACTCCGTCAACAACTGAAGATATGGCACGTTTATAGCCACGTTTTTGGCCACGTGTAATGCCACGTATGAGGGACCAAACTGACATTAAACTTATTTTTTTAAAAAATTTGTTTTTTAGTTAAAAAACAACAAAAAGAGAAACATGGACCACCACAATTCTCCGTTCTCTCTCACTCTCAAAGCTCTCACTCTCACGTTCCTTCGTCTTCCATCATCGTCAACCTCTCACCACCATCGCCTTCTTCCATCATCACTGTCACTCTCTCCGTCCTTCTCCTTCGTTTCGTCGCGTCGTGAAGAAGAAGACGTGCAGCAGCGTTCCTCTCGAAAACCATTCTCAGTGTTAAGGTATGTTACGCAATACCCTCTCAAATATGGCAAAATATTCATCATATTTCACTTCAATGGACACCACAATGGAGTGGACACCACAATGGAGTGGAGATGGAAAGTATGAAGTATATTGCAACTGGAAGTCACATGTAAATGTTGACCTAGAGGCACAAACATGCACCTGTAGGTTCTGGCAGCTAATAGGTATTTTTCTTGTTGCTGCTCTAATATTATTCTGTGCTGCTCTAATATCGTTTCTGGTTGCTGCTCTAATAGGTATGCCCTGTGAACATGTTATTGCATGCCTTGGACATCAAGTAAGAAAGCCTGAGGATTTTTGTCATGGGTGGCTGACATTGGGATCATACAATGCCACATATGAGCATCTCATCAGGCCCACACAAGGAGAAGAATATTGGGAACCAACTCCATATGATAGGGACTAAATTGAGTTAATGCATATGTTTCAGGGATGCAGGGATTAAATTGAGTTAATGCATATGTTTCAGGGACTAAACTGATAGTAAGTCACATATTTTAGGGACTAAAATGATATATGTGTATATGTTTCAGGGACTTAAATGAGATAAGTTTGTGCACTATTTGAAGACTATGATCTGCTTTGCAATATGAACTCGTAGGATACCTTGTTATATACGTTAATGCAGTTGTTGTATATGGTTTACATTGTATTTAAAATTCTGGTCTGGAAGTCTGGTTTGTAATTTAAAGATGCAGGGATTAAAATGAGTTAATGCATATGTTTCAGGGACTAAACTGATAGTAAGTCACATATTTTAGGGACTAAAATGATATATGTGTATATGTTTCAGGGACTTAAATGAGATAAGTTTGTAGCATTTAAGGGACAATTTATGCAGTTTATGCAGCATTTCAGGAACAATGCAGTTATGCAGCTGGTTTTGATTTGAAAGATAATGCAATTGAAAGTTAAATTGCATAAAGGAGATTCCATAGATTGAGAACATTACATCAATTTACATTCCTACTGTGAACCAACAAATTACATTCCTACTTGCTGTGACTACAAACAAACACAACCATTGACAAAAATTGGATTAAGAATATTCCACAGACAATTGTTCTAAACATCTTCATTTCAGTCCCCATACAATCAAGCTTTGAGTTAACCTGAGCCTTCCACATTGCCTTTCTTCTAACCTCTCTTCCATGTTCTCTTCCAACCTCTCTTCCTTGTTCCATGGAAACTGTCCCAAGTGCTTCATCAGCTGCAAGTGCTTCAATCAATTTATCAACCCAAATAAAGTACCCACAATATCCAAGTTCATCCTGAAATTAACATAATGTATTCCCTCAAAACCCTAAGTCAGCAAATCTGAAATACAAAACCCTAAACGATTTAATACAAATACCTTATTAATTGAACAAGTGTAGAATGGCCTTCCTCTGTTAAGATCTGTGCCAGCAACACGCCTAACAGCCCTTCTCCCACAACCACAATAGAGAATACCTTGTCTTGATGGTGAAGCTCTTGTTTGAGATAATGATGCATTGCTCCTCTGTGACGACATTGAGCGATGATGGAGGACGAGTGAGCTGAATAGAGGTGAGATAATGGAGTAGCAAAAGAGAGGGAAGAAGAAGGTGAGATACGCTGAATCTGAATCTGAAATTTAATTTTTGAGGAAGAAGAAAGGGTAAATAGAAGGAGATACTGTTTGTAATTTTACTTTCATTTTAGTCCCCAACAATTAATTCAAACAAACCCACGTAATTATTGAAATGTGGCACTTAACGTGCCACATCAGCTTCATTCACGGAGTCATTAACTTCAGCTAACGTGAGGGACGAACGTGATGGATGGAATACACATTGAGGGACTGTTTTGCATTTTGGGTCGAATGAGGGACTAAATTGACAGCGAGCTACACTTCCAAGGACGAAAATGGCTATTTACCCTAAGTATTAATCTGTTATCAATCATCGGTAAACTTAGACTAGGAGGAGATCAAACATGTGTCAAAGAAAAAATTTCTATATCTTACCACTTTTTTTGTCAAAATCTTTTTTCTTTTCCACTGTTTTGAGCTAACATATTCTATTTAGTACAAAGAGTGGGGACCCAGATCTAGAACATGGTCATCAATGATTTCTAAAAACATGATTTAAGCAGTGACGAAACGCCAAGTTGGTGAAAGAAACACTTCAACAAACAACACATGAAAAGGACCATTTATAAAAGAAAGAAAATGAGGAATTTTCACTCTTGAAATGAATACACACACAATAATCAGCTCCATAACAAGGCTATGGTAACCCATTTTAGAATTAAGCTCTAAACCGTCTTATGTAAATTTACCTTAATTATGCCATTAGCACTAAGTAAGTTGCATGACTTGAATGAGTTCATACCTTGTTATTATCATTGTAACCAAAAAAAGGGGGGAAAGCCTGCCTCAACTACATAAATAGAGCCAGAAGTTCTTCAAACACAACCACATTATTGAAAACCGTGTATTTGACATATTCGTATTGTGAAACCATAGAATGGAAATACCTTTTTGTACAAAAAAAGAATGGAGAGAATTTCTTCTCTCTATATTTGACAATTGACATCAACTTTTGTATATTCTCTTTCCAACCCTCACTCCATACTTAACTGAAATTCATGTATATCTCACCAGTAAAATACAAAGATCAGATTCAATTTCTACGCTCTCCTCCTTCAACAAATATTTTTTTACCCACTGAATATGTATGTACCTGCAATTAATGAAAAGAAAGTAATATAAAATTTAGGTAGATACTAGCAATTTATTTCCTACAAAAAATCAGGACTATAGAACTTTAATTAACATAATACTGATATTAATCAGTTTTTATATCCCTCATAGACCAAACTATCAAGTGGACTAAACAGGGAAAGGGACATGGTAGACAGACTCGCGATCTGAGTTATCGGATCGGCCGAGTCCATGATCTTGCATGGGTTGGGCGGGGAATTCAAAGCTCAATAAAATAACTAGTGGATCAGTTTTTAATGGACATTTTTTCACCAATCAAGATAAGATACAGAGATATAAATGTTTCAAAGAGGATTAAATTAGAAGAGAAGCAATGCAACAAGCATTAGATAGGACCGTCTTTACGGTGAAAAACATTCAACTACATTTAAAGGAATACAAAAAATGCAAAATGGTGCACAGTACTTCCAGAGTATAACACTGAATCATAGGTCTCTAATCCGATTCTCCTCCAAGCATAAATTCATAAACACAACAACAATGCATAAACAAAGCTCTGAAAACTTCTGCAGAAGTAAAAGGTCTATCTGTGTATGCTTAAAGAACTATCTGTATATATTAATTAACTTTACCCATTTTGTTGTCTTCTTTCTTATTCCTTAAATTAGAACATAACGTTTCAGATGTTAGAAATACAAGGAATATCAAATATTCAAATCAGAAACCAAACATCAAATTCAAATTATGCAAGATCTGAACGAGTATGAGTATGACAGTGAGTTTATCTCAGAAACTAAAAAAAAAGCACCGTTCCGTTTCCAATTAGTCTTCTTTTACATTATTTTGATTGCCAAATGTATGACGGTGAGTGATAGGTCTCTTATGGTTAGTTGTTATAGTTAGTTATAGCTAGTTGTTATTAGTTATAGCTGGTTGTTACAATTAGTTAGCTGGTCCCTTCCTCTAGCGCCAATTGGTCCGACCTACCGGATTGTTCGAGGGAAGCCAGCGCTGCCGGATTCCGGGAACAACCATGGGGATGCCAAGATTTGATGGTAGTGGCGATGCGGATCAGTGGCTGCTCCAAGTCTGTGAATACCTTGAATCTATGAGGTTACCGGAGAAAAGTTGGCTGTTATTCGTTGATATGGGACTTCATGGCGAAGCTCGTGAGTGGTTCGTTTCTTGGAGCAAAGTCAATCATAATGTTGAGTTCTTGAAGTTTGAGAAGGACCTGCTTACCAAATTCAAACCAGAATTTGGTAGGTATCTCCAAGATGTTGAGGAAGAAACTGTGGCATCAACAGAAACGGCTATGGAACCAGAAGTTACTGTTGCAAAAGGTGAAGGAAACATTCTTGGTACTTACCAGGCTTCAATTCGGGAAACCAAGAAAGGTGACTGTAAAAAGAGTTGTGGGGTAAAGACCGGAAGGTACAACCCACAAATATGGTCAAAAGAAAATATTTAACAAGCCATGAAGATGAAGGGGATCGTAATCAAGAAAAGGAGTCATCGCACGTTGAAGGAAAAGTGCCGACCAAGCGAACCAAAGGAGGTGGAGCTCCACAAGAGTCCTCTTTCGGTTCATAAGGGACACTATCATCGGTGCTCTATAGGTGGAGGCATCATCAATAGAAGGGCCGCGTTGAATAAACAAAAACAAAAGAATTTCGCATCTACCAAAACAGGCAGAATGCCAAGGTCAAGCTTCTTCACGGAAGCAGAAATAGGTTTTTCTTGTCAAGATTGGGTTAGAAACAAGCACCCAAAACCACCATGGTAAAAAAACAGTGAAGCTAAAGGAAGGGTAAAATGGAAGATGAAGGCAATCAGGGAAGGATCACCGACCAACTCAAGGCCGCCGGAGCTAGAGCCGCTGGACCTTGCTCCGAGCGCAGGGTCGCTGCTGATGAGAAAGAAAGGAGGTGACGATTTGCTTGGAGTCAATTGCGTTTGGGAATGCACTATTCGAAACCAAAGGGGTCTGGTCCAAAACCGAGTGGATCAAGCCCAAGATTCGTGGAGCAAAATTCAAATACAGGGCACACAAGAACGATGTTTACGTAACCCGACCCGGATCAGAATCAGAAGAGAATTCGACGGAAAGGCCGCAGCAAGGAACACAAGGCGGTTCTCAGCGAACCCGACCCGAAACCAGCAAGAACCCGGCGTAAATGTGCAGGGGAGATACGCTTTGTTCTCACCGTTCTTGGTGCACGCGTCGTTTCTGTTGATGCAGCCTCCGAAGTGGGCATCATTTTTCTCGCCGTCCGCCGATTCCCTCACGCTAATGATGGAGTGGTCATTGACACAGCCATCAGGGAAAAGTAACAAACCATGGAGTCGTGTCGCGAAGGCGATTACAGTGAAGAAACAGAGATGGGAAATAGAGTGGAGTGGGAATGGAAGGTTTGGGTCAAGCTTTTGCCTTAGTGGGTCAGGCCCGTGTGAGGGAAAAATGGTTCAAGTCCAACAAAATGAATTTTATTTTCTCTCTCTTCGATGTGGGATGTTTTCAACTTGTCCACAAGAAATGAACACGTTAGTCAATTGGGTGGCAGTGGAAACAATTGTAATAAGTGAATCTTTGTCCTTCGTTCAATGGGTACCAGGTGCCAATACTCTAAAAGGTACAATGTTGTATAATGGTGTCAACACTATTGTCTTAAGTAAGTGGGATCCAGATGGCACTAATATTAAAAATAAAATGCTGAAGAATTATGTCAATGCTTGTCTCTTACATGAGTGGAATCCAAGTGATTATAATCAAAATGGGATATGCTGAATAATAGTGCCAACAGTGTAAATTTGATGCATGTAAAGGAGGTGGTGGTAGCTGGACATCACTACTGTTTCCTTGGGTGCCAATGCAGTGCAGTAGCTGATTTTAATTGCTTTCCCCTTCAAAATGCTCTCCTATGTGTGGTTAGGACATGTGTTGTTACTTGTACTTGGTGGCCATTACCACACTCTACTGAACATTGTGGCCATGTTAAGGTTGACGGACCTTAAATTCTTTGGTGGCTATTTGAAGATTATCATGTTACTGTTTAACTCAATTCCAAATTAATGGGATGAAGATTCGTACCTTGGGTGTTATGGTTGACCTGAAGCATCAAAGCCATAATGATTGTGGAAATTGGGCTCAAGCTCGTAGTGGGTTACAAGGGCAATTCCAGCCCAAAATAGTTGAAGTCCATAGCAGTGTTAATTGTTTTGGTGAAGCCTCAACAACTCGGGCTATTTGTGAAGATTGTTGGAGGGGGTTTCCTCAACCTATTGTGTGCTTAGTTTCGTATATGATGGAGGAGAAATTTGGCCCGTTCGCAATTGGGCACAGCTTCAGTCCAATTTGAATGTTAGAGCTTGTGCAGTGATACAGCTGGAAAGCACCATTAATTCAATAATTCTGTGGTCAACAATGATTTCTCCTTTGGATTTGTTGTGTACTTATTGTAGCTTTTCCCTTTCCTAGTCACCTTGAGGACAAGGTGAATGTCTAAGGGGGGAGTATTGATAGGTCTCTTATGGTTAGTTGTTATAGTTAGTTATAGCTAGTTGTTATTAGTTATAGCTGGTTGTTACAATTAGTTAGTTGGTTATTGTTAGTTGGGGGTTGTTATATTTGTTAGGGTAGTTATTAGTTGGTTACCCCCTTGTATTGGAAGCCTATAAATAATGGCTTCCACCCCCCATCTAGAGGAGCTTGAAATGTATTGTGTTTGAGTTTTAGAATTCATCCGGGTTATGCCGGAGTTCTAATAGGTGGGTTACGCCACCACCCAATATTCAATAAAATTCCCATAATATTCTACTTCATTTCTATTCTTTAGTCCTTTAATCCGCTTTTGTAAATCATCTTTAGGCTAGGTGCCTAACAGTGAGTCTATTTTAAACAGTAGAGTACTACAGTGAGCCTTTCAGATTTTTTTTCCCTCATTTTTCATTTGAAATAGACAAGTGGTGTTGCACAAAGAATGGACACTTTTGTCATGTTCTTGCCTTTGAAGTGGATATATCTGACTTGGTCAATCAAAATACTAATGGTCAAAGATAAGTTGATTTGAGTAGATACATATTCTAACAGTTGCAATAGTACCCTTTTTCTATAAATATAACAGCGTACAAATACAACTATATGCTTATTCTCTGGTAAATCAGTGATATCACATGGCCGAACGTATTTTTAATTTGTCACAAATAGTGAACTCTATTGCAACGGTAAGAAACATAGCCTATAAATAGAGACCTAAATTTATGTCAAAAAAAAAATAGAGACCTAAATAAAATAATAATGAGCTCTATTGTTTTAGGATAAATAATAGTGAACTCTACTTATTTTCTTTTTACTTTATAAAGGAAACATAGCCTATAACTAGAGACTTAAATAAAATATGTTGAGAAAATCATTTGTAGAGAAAGCCCCACTTTTCTATATCCCAAATTGTGCATCATTTTGAATGTACTACTCGTTAGAAATTGGATCACCGACCCAATGAACTGAAATATGCCTGAAATGATATTTATCATGTTATATTGAGATTCTGTTACCTATTCCTAACTGATAAGGCATACAACCTTTCATTTTCTCTCCAAGCGTAAGCAATCTCCTGCGGATCAACATGCTATTATTTGGGACTTTGGTATGCAACTACAAAACTTAGCTCATTATAATTCCCCCGAAAAGAAAGTGCATAGCCAGACTTGTCCCATTACATGTTTTCCAGTTTCAACACATGTAATGGGACAAGTCTGGTAAACTGACAAGCTGAACGATGAACTAATTAAGTCGGGAACTCTTCTCTACTACGTTATCATTTATCTAGTTTTGCTGGTCAACACAACTTTATTTGGATGTAATGTAAGATGCCAAATGCAGAATGTTAGTAAGAGCTCCTTCAATTATTCGGATAAGCTTGAATTTAGGTGAGGAGGAGGGTCAGGTTTAGTTCTGAGTCCTGCTGTACCGGATAGATGACTCTTCCTTGAACACTAGTTATATAAAACCAAAATATTCAAAGAATTCAAAGAACACATTTTTCTTTTATTTCCACGATTTCAACTTTTCAATTAGAAAGACAATTATTTCAATTAATACTTGAATTTAGAGGGGTTGACAAGAGTTTTCTATCGAATGACAAAATTTTCAAATAAATGTATAATCACAATATCTTATCTTCCACAAATCGAAAAAGTGCGAGCATGGGTAGGCTATGGTTGATGTATGACAAAGAAAGAAAAAGGAGCATTTTCCCAGTGATGGAAAGGAAGCATTCCAGCCACTTATGAATAACATTAGCAGCAAACGGTAATGAATGTGCAAATTGAACATACCTAAAAACTGTGATTCAGTGGGGGCTTCAAGAACTCACGCAATAACGACAATTGATCCTGAAAATGATATTCACCCGCAAAAAACAAATTATGGTGAAACTCAACGAAAAATCAACCAATCCCAAACAACAATACCAACTCTGCACCCTAATAAACACATTAACACACATTTCTTACTTGAATCTGAACAAACTCAAATCAAAAAGCTTCATTGAGCTTAAAAATAGTGATAGTGGAAAAGACGATTGATGAATCAGGTTCAACCGATCGCAGGGAGGGGGGAGGGTAACAGATAGGCTCGGTTTTGGTTTTGGTTCATGCGGTTTTGCAGCAGAAGAGAAAATTGAGCAGGAGGGCAAAGTTCCTTATTAATGTAAAACATGAGAGCTAGCTTATGAAGGTGAAATTCCGGATCGGGGTTAGCGACAGGTTCTAAAAAAACCCTCTTCTTACTTTCTGGGCCTCTGCTAGAAAACTCATTCCCTCATCTTACGATACCTAGATCTAACAGAAGTTCCCCCTCTTCTCTGCGAAGCTAGCTCCCTCGTGCCAGATGCCTCTTCTCTGTGAAGCTGCTCTTGTGCAAAGCTCCCTCTCTTCTCTGTGAATCTGCTCTCCATTCTTTCTGCTGCAACCTGCAGCTTGTGCGAAGCTTCCTTCCTCTGCTAGCGACCCCTTGCCTGCTGTTACCCAGTGATGATTTGGAGGTTCCTCCTATTGCTGATGAGGATGACTCTCCTGAATTGGGACTGAATAATGTCTTAGATATCTTGAATTGTAGTTATCTGGAGTTGGATTGACTATGAACTTATGTTGTGTGCTTGTATTATGAACTTATTTTGTGTTTCATGTTTTGGATCTAAGACTTTTGAGTTATGATCATATGATTATGAATTGTCAATTTAACTTAGTTTAATATTGTGATTTAGAGGTTATTTTCTTGATCTGTGTTTTCTTTATGCATGATCTGTGTTATGATAGCCCGCAGTCGCAGCATCACTACCAGATCTAATGTATTCGCTCCGCTTGATTCTAGACTGGAAGGGGTCAGTCTGACCCCCTCGCTCTGACACGAATAGCTTCAAGGCAAGAGGTTCTTCTTTTTGCCTCTTTCTGCTATCCCTGGAACTGCAGGAGTATCTCTAATTAACTAATGAACTTTCTTCCCTGATACATCAAATTTTAACCTCTCCCAATATCTCGAGTTTGACAACATTGGTTCCCAGATAGAATAATTTTTGCCCCATAACCCATTCTTTGGCTTGGACCCCCTTCATTTATTTACACATTGAATCTTGGTACAATGCTTCAGAGGTTTATCAAAATTTGAGCATGATAACACCAGATAGATGGTCGGCATATAAAAACCAAAGGCATGAAGGAAAACTAAAATCAGCAAAATCATATACTTTTAGCCATTACAACATGGCATTTTTCTGCAAAGCATAGGACATCCATTCACTCATGTCTCATGAAAATTAAGATACAAGAACGTAGAATCCCTTTCATATTTGTTTTCTGACATGGGTTTTAAGAAGTTCTATTGCCATTTCCCTTTGAAACGTCTGTCTTCGTTTATGAGGAAAGGTATTAAATAGTAGCAAAGACTTAAGGTATGAACTTAAAGCATGAATAATGAGAATACTTCAAGATCGAGACTAAAATCATAATGGTATTAAATTAAGAATGAAGCATAAGACAAAACCAAGTGATTGAGTTGTTTTTGTCAGGTAAATAGAAGCTAAATTAGGGAGTTATAAGGTGGTTGGGATAATGGGATGTACGAGAAAAGAAGTGGGAGGTATACGGTACAAGGTTCAAATCCTCCCCACCCCACTAACATAAAAAGTATAAATACATTTGCCATTAAAAAATTGATTCATCAGTAAGAACTGTAAAAAATGGGTGAGATCATCATTAAGTGGAAAAGATGGAACAAAAGATTCAGTGTATCACTAGAGTTAATAAAATGCTTAATTTTGCTGTGAAGCACGGGAAAGAAAATCAACCTGGAGCACAATCCTACTCGTGATTGCATCAATGTTGTCTCCACATGGAGTGCATCCTGTTTGCTGAATTCCCGGACTTTCATCTTTCTGCAAATAGGTTAACAATCATCCATACATCATAGTGAGCCACTAAAGAAACAAGCCCTATAAGTGGGTAACAAAACTGAAAGTCTTCAATATCTAACACAATAGAAGCCCATGAATTCTTGTACCTGAACATTCCCACCCCCAAACCACTCAATTTGAACAACACACAAGCAACATTAAACTTGGAGAAGGAAAATGAATCACCGATTGTCACCAAAATAGTGTTGAAGGAGATTTATGCAGGTCTGAAATCACATTGGGAAACTATCCAGCAAAGTTTGATCAGTCGGTTATTTAAGCTTCTTCGCACTCCACAATAGTTTAGTACAAGAACCTGAGTCTTATCATTAGTGAACCAGAATCAACAAGCTTAATAAATTTCGCGTGACTGCCAATGTGAGATGTTCCACTTATAAGTAGTGCAAGAACCAGAATCAACAAGCTTAACAAATTTCACGTGACTGCCAATGTGAGATATTCCATGACAACAGAATCTACACTACATCATAGAGAATTTTGTACTCCAAATGCGCGTAAAATTTCCTAATTCTGATTAGTTAATTTAGGAACCAACAAAACAACACAAAAATCCACATGTAGGAAAAAGACTAAATAGTCACAAAAGCTGAAAAAATTAAGTATTATATATTGGAAAATGAAAACTTACATGAAATCATTGGATACCATCACAACGCTGTCTCTACCTTGTGATTCAGCGTCATGGACATCATACATCCAATTGCCAAAAATAAATGCCTAGAGAATCTATTGGGTCATTGCGATCTGGCAACCTTTGATGTGCTTTTTCGCCTTTTTAAGAGCCCATCCATTAGCTTGATATATGTATATTTATTTAGACTAACTCCTTTCTGCTCTGCCTGTTGAAATAGTTCCATTGCGTCTTTGTACTTCCCCTGAGTACATAAATTACTTATTTGCTCCGAGTACATTAAATCACCAGAACCAACCTCTGGGGAAGTGTCCTCATTTTTAACATCTTTCCCTTTCTCTCCAAGTTTCAACATCAATTTCTCTGCTTCCTCAGTTCTACCTGCACTAGTAAGCGCACTAATGATGGCATTATAAGTATACTGGTCAGGCTCCATATTTTTTCCCTCCATTTCAGTCATAAGATCATATGCCTCTCCAAGTCTCCCTTCTTTGCAAAAGGAGGATATCAATGTGTTGTACGAAACTATGTCAATGGGCTTCCCTTTAGAGATCCATGTGTTAAAAAGTTTAAGACCTTTATCCAGCCTACCCTCTTTGCAAAGTCCTCTGAGAAGAATGTTACATGTGAAAATATCTGGTTTGAACGAGTTATCTACCATTTTGTTATGGAACTGAAATGCTTTCTCCACCGCTCCCTCCCAGCAGTAACCATGAATAATAATGTTACTCGTAGCTTCATCGGGTACCAGACCCTTCTCGAAAAGCTCATTCAATTTATCTACAGCTTTATCAGTTTTTCCGGACAGGCACAACCCTCTGATTATAGTGTTATAAGTGACAACAGTAGGAACAATACCTTTCTCCTTCATCTCATCCCAAAGCTTCAATGCTCTGTCAGCTTTTTCATCCTTAAAGTACCCCATCATTAGAGTTCCATACGTTACCTCGTCAAGAATATAACCTCGTTTCTGGGCATTTATAGATAACTCGTATGCATCCTCTAGCTTCCTCTCCATGCACAAAGTGTGCAGTATGGTGTTAAGAGTAAAAATATCTGTTTTGAATCCCTTCCTTCCCATTTCATTCATCATCCTAAATGCCTCACCTAGATTTCCAGTTTTGCAACAACCATTAATCATAGTATTATAAGTACAACAGTCAGGAGAAAACCCATTCTCTTCCATCTTCACCATTACATTGCTTGCCTCATCAATCTTACCTTCCTTACAAAACCACTTAACCATTATATTATGAGTAACCGCATTTGGCTTCACTCCCCTCGACTTCATGTCATCAACCAACTTAAAAGCCTCAACACTACCTCGATGCTCGAAACACCCATCAATCAAAGTATTATAAGTAACAACATCAGGAATCAACTTCAAATTCTCCATCTCATCTCTAAACCTAATAGCCTCATCAATCCTACCCTCATCACACAAACCCCTAACCATAGTATTATAAGTCCAAATATCAGGCAACATACCATTCCCAGTCATTAATTCAATAACCTCAGCAGCTTCCTTCAACCATTTCAATCTACAATACCCATGAACTAAAATATTATAGGTATTCCTATTAGGAACAAGACCACTGGTCTTCATTCGGTGCAACAAATCTTTTACCTTAGACAACTGACTTCTCTTACAAAGTGCATCCAAAACAGTATTATAAGTAACATTATCAGGGGAACATCCAAATTCCCCCATTTGATTAATCAACTGAAATGCCTCATTGAATTTATTATCAGAACAATAACCATAAATCAAAATGTTAAAGGTGTTGGTATTAGGTTTAACACCAAGAGAAATTGAATCCCTAAAAACTTGTCTTGAAAGGAGAAGAGAGTGAGAAGAAGAGGACCTGACGAAAGCATTGATGAGAGTATTGCAAGTGAGTAAATTGGGGGTGAAACGAAGTCGTTTCATCTTGTTGAAGATTTGGAGAGCGAGGTTAGGTTGTTGAGCGTGGACGTAAGCGGCGACGGAGGTGTCGAGGAGGGGTTTGGAAACGGTGGGGATGGTGCGATTAGGGTGGAGGAGGAGGGAATGGAGGGAGTGTTGGCGGTCGGAGGAGATGAAGGAGAGGAGGAGGGATTTGGCGTCGGAGAATTTGCGGTGTGAGAAGAGGGGAGGGAGGAGAGTGAGGAGAGGTTGAGGGGATAGGGAGAGAGAGGAAGGGGTGTGTGTTTGGAGCCATTTGAAGAAGGAGAGGAGAGTCGCGGGGTTAGAGTGGAGTGGTTTCCATGAGAGGATGGAAACGATTATGGGGAGGGTGAGGTGGGGGATGAAGGATTGAAGCTTTTCGGGGTAGTTATCGTGACTGGTTAGGATTGTAGTTATGGTTTGCACTACTTGTTCTTCTTCGCCGCCGCCGCCGCTGCTTTTGTTTTTCATCATCTTTGCCTCTTGTGGGGTTTTGCGGAGAGTGAGAGTGTCAGTGATGGTAGAAGGTTCTGTTCTGTATCGAGTCGAAGGAGTTGGAAGATGAAAACGGTTTGGAAGATGAGTTGAGAGTTGAGAGTTGAGAGTTGAGAGTGAGAGTTTAGGGATACATTGTCCGTAGTTCTTTTGGAACAGATTCTCCCACGGACTCCAAAAAAACAAAACTCAGGTGAATTATTTGCGTTAGATAGAAAAAGGATAATGCTTATTATAGCGACTGATTTTCTGCGAATAGCATTGCGAAGCCTTTTGGTTGGCCAATCAACGTCATGACCATCTTGTTGGGTGATGCAACCCTATTTTATTAAAAAAATCATGCAACGCCTTCGTGGAAATTTCACGAGTGACTGTTCACTCTATATAGGACAGGACAAATGGGCGGGTTAACTGGATTCGGGCTCAAAATCGTGATTTGGATATGTGGCCCAATTTCAACCATTTCTTCCTTCGATTTGGATGATTTCAATTTCAATGGGTTTGCGGTTTAGGCGGATCGGTTTCTTTGGTTTGAAGGTGCAGAAGCAAAGGAAGAGTTGGAAGAGCGGAAAATGAAGTTGGGGCTCATTGATATGGTAATGAGTGGCTGAAAAGGCAAGATTGGGTGAGAGGCGTGAGGTGGTTGAAGGTAACTTTCGTGGCGCATGGCATGGGAAGATAAGGTTTTTTCTCACTGGTGACTGACACTAGTTGTAGTGAAAATAAAACCAGTACTTGTAATGGTGACTTCTTGCATCTTCTTGGTAGCATGTTGCAGAGAAAATAAAGTGAAATATTTGTTGGAGATGTTGAAGGAGAAAATAAACTCAAGATTAGAAGGATTTGGGAAGAGAGATCTGAAGGAGATGGAGTTATGGATTGGAAGTGACAGAGAGAGAAAGAGAAATGAGTTAGCTATGTAAGGAAGGATTATGTAGAAAACACATCGCAATATGAATAGACCAAGTTATTTCAATTTTATAGACCTATTATTGGAGTGCATAGCCCATAAAAATAGACTACTAGTCTAGTCCTGTTGCTGCACAAAAAGAGTACAGGTCTAGCTGTACTAGGTTGTATAGTCATGAGTTATGTCACCCAATTACTAATCTTTAAACCCTTAAGACAATGTTGAATACAAGCAAACTTTGTAAATTATCTTTAGCCGCCAAACTTTAGCATTTGAGAAAACAATAAAATAATAAAAGCACATGGTTTGTTTTGGGTGTAATGATTTGCCTATATGCCCCCAAGACAAAAAAAGATACTGCTCAGATACACAAGCCACTTCAGTGGTCACAAATTAGGCAAAAAATATGAGTACATGGAACTTCTCTTCTCCCCTCACCCCTACAATGTTATCAATGGAGCTCAAACTCTTTCTCATTGCATAGGGAGAAGCGAATATTTTCTGCACAAGCCCAATTTGAGAGGGATCGGAGTCGCTATGGAGAAGAAGAAGAAGAAGAAGAAGAAGAAGAGGGTTTATTCTAAGTATCGTGTCTGCCTCAATAAGCTCTCCAATGCTGACGGTATGTCCATCTACGTCCCTACAAAGTTCTTCTCACACTCTACGACCTCTTCTTCAACCCCTTCTCCATCGACCCTTCTCTCAGTTCTGCCGATTTCGACCCTGCATCCGCTACTCCCATTTCTCCCCCTACGTTCCCCCAATAAAATTAGGTTCCTGCACTCTTCTGTTATTAATCATTTGGTAACATGTTCAATGTTTGACTTCGTTTGCTTTTTTCTTTTTTCATGTATTATGTGGTTTCTCATGTGTTTGGTAATTTTTAAATGCTTTGTTGTGATTCTCTGCATATTTAATTGTGATTCGTTGGACATGTCAGTAGCTTAATTTGTTGTTTGTTTGTAGCTCGAAAATGCAGCAGACAACCATTGGTCCTATATGTATGTTGCTTTCAAGATGGACTTTCAATGGGGAAGTACTATATATTGAATCCATAACAGAGAAATGATGAAATTAATTCATTGATCATTGAGAGTACAGTTACAGAGCTATATACAAGCTGATTGATACAATGGAAATCAATCTAACTGTATAACCGTAAAGGAAATGAACTAACTAGAAGCTGTTATTGATTAACTAGATTACTCTTAACCCAAAATGCAGGGGTAAATAAGTAAAAGACTATATACAATAAAATAAACTCATATTCTAATACTCCCCCTCAAGTTGGGAGATAGATATTATGGAGACCCAACTTGGACAATAAGTCATGGAAAGATTTTACATGTACTAATCTGATTGTACCACCCAGAACTTTCTCCCGAATAAAATGGCAGTCAATTTCAATATGTTTGGAGCATTCATGGAAAGTAGGATTAGAAGCCAAGTGTATGGCAAATTGGCTGTCAGTGAAAACCATATCTGGTCCAACAGTGAGCTCAAAATCCTTAAGAGGAAATTCAGCCACTGCAACTCACTAGCTACACTTGCTAGGGATCTGTATTCTGCCTCAGCTGAGGAACGAGAGACAACTTGCTGTTTCTTTGATTTCCATGAGACAAGAGAATCTCCAAGGAACACACACTACCCAGTGGTGCTTCTTCTGGTGTCAGGGCAACTCCCCCAATCAGAATCAGCATATGCTTTGACAGACAAGGTGGAAGCAGCAGAGAAGAACAAACCAGTGCCTGGGGTTCCCTTTAAATACCTCAAAAGATGATGAACAACACTCAAATGGGCAGCAGTAGGGGCTGACATGTATTGACTTAGTTTGTTTACTGTAAAACAGATATCATGACGCGAAATAGTGAGGTATAATAACTTGCATATCAACCTCCTATACTGAGAAGCATCAGGCAGAGGATCCCCATCATCTGCACTTAACTCGAGGTTAGGATCCATAGGTAGAACAACTGGTTTGCTGTGTATAAAACCAGTGTCACTGAGCAAGGAGAGAATATACTTCCTTTGTGAAAGAGATATACCATCAGATGCCTTAGCTATCTCCAAGCCAAGAAAGTACTTTAGAGAGCCAATAAATTTTAATTTGAATAAGGTCTGCAATTTCTTCTTAACCTGTTGAATCATATCTATAAAAGGACCAGCAACAACAATATCATCAACATATACTAATATTGCTACAAAATGCTGACCAGAAACAACAGTAAACATGCTATAATCATTCTTGGATTGGGCAAACCCACAGTTTGTAAGAGCTTGAGAGAACTTAGTAAACCACTGCCTAGAAGCTTGCCTCAATCCATATATGGATTTGTTCAACTTGCACACAAGATGCTCCCCCTTACGGGTATAGCCTAGAGGAGGATCCATGTAAACTTCCTCAAATAAGTCCTCATTCAAAAAGGCATTGTTAATATCAAGTTGAAGCAGATGCCAGCTTTTGATAGCAGCTATGGAGAGAAGGACCCGGACAATGGTCAATTTAGCAACTAGGGAAAAGCTATCCTTGAAGTCTACACCAGCTTGTTGGGTATAACCCTTGGCAACAAGTCTAGCTTTATGTTTATCAAGGGAACCGTCAGCATTAGTTTTTACCTTATAGACCCACCTACAACCTATGTTGTGTTTGCCTTGAGGAAGAGGGACAAGGGCTCGGGTATTGTTGAGGTCAAGGGCATCTAGCTCAGATTTCATAGCCTGCTGCCATTCAGGTAATTTGGCCGCTTGATGGTAAAACTGAGGTTCATAGAAGGCAGATATTTGGTTAATGAATGAGGCATATGAGGGAGTCAGTTTGTCTTGAGATATGTATTGAGTAATAGGGTAATTGCAAACACTGTTGCATTGGTAATTCTTGAGATAGGAGGGTGGATTAGGGGTCCTAGTTGATCTCCTAGGTTCTGCAGGGACAAGGGAAGTCACTGCTGGGAATGTGGGTTCTGTGGTGGCTAAGTCATTAGCAATGGTCAAGGGTTCTATAGTAGTAGGTTTATTGATAATGACAGGGGCAGTAGGTAAAGGATCTGCTGGGGTAGGCACATTGATGTCATTGGTGTGAATGTCACTGACAGGTAGAGGATGGACAATATCTGGAAAAGGGTCAACAAGGGTTGTTTGAGTAGCAATGTTGTGAAAGGGAAAGGTAGATTCGTGAAAAACAACATCTCTTGAGATGAAAAACTTTCGAGATTGAAGGTTGTATAGTCTATAACCCTTATAACCTACAGGACACCCCAAAAAGACAGAGGGAATGGCTCGGGCAGTGAGCTTATCCCTTGTAGAAGGTAATGTGGATGCATATGCCAAGCAACCAAAATTTTTGAGAGAGGAGAGGTCTGGTTCTTTGGAAAATAGCAAGTGATATGGGGATTTATTCTCGAGTAAGGGAAGGGGGTTCTGTTAATGAGGAAGACTTTAGTTTTCAAACACTCACCCCAAAAGGAAATGGGTGCCCTAAATTGGAAATATAAGGCTCTTGTAACATTAGGGAGATGTTGGGGCTTTCTCTCAACTACAGAGTTTTGTTGGGGCCTCTCTACACAACTAAACTGATGTATGGTCCCTTTTGTTGCTAGGAATTCAGTAAGTGCTAGCTTTTTGGCATTTTCAGTCCTAATGGCCTTAATGGCAGTGTGAAATTGAGTTTCAACAAGTGCAAAATACTGCTGAATGTAACTAGGTGCATCAGACTTATGTTTAAGCAAATATATCCATGTAAAACGAGAATAATCATCTACAATAGTAAGAAAAAATCTTTGATTATCATATGTTGGAGCATGATACCGCCCCCAAATGTCACAATGTATGAGATTAAATGAGGAATCAGACATGTGATTGAATGAATGAAAAGGTAAACGTCTTTGTTTGGATAAATGACAGATATTGTAACATCCCCTATTTTGCTATTTTAATTACTTGGCGCGAATTATTATTTAGTGATTTATTAACTTGTTAAAAATAAAATAAAATAAATTGAAAGTGATTTGCTTGATTGGTTAATTGAGAGAATTGTGTGCTTAATTGAATTAATTGCTTCACATTGAGTTTATTAGAGCTGAAGGAGTCATAGGGAAAGAAATGTTTAAGTAAGGGGTAGTTTCATAGTTATCAGAACCGGACCGGACCGGCCGGTCGGGACCCGGTGCCCTTCCCGGACCGGACAGTGTGCAGAACCGGATATGCAGTTGGACCGGATGACCCGGCCGGGTCGATGATAAACCCGGTGGTCCGACCGGTCACATGACCCGGGCCGGGTTGCACGTTCCCTGGTTTTAGTTTTTTTTTTTTTTTTTTTGAGATTAGTTTTTTTTTTTTGTTGGAACCTCCCATTTTCGCAGAATTTAGTTTTTTTTTTTTTAAGCTTCTAGTTTAGAAATGAAACAAAACATTTTTTATTACTTAAAAATCTCCAAAGTGGGAATCGAACTTGAGACCTGTTGGTGAGTAATAGCAAGCATTACCACTACACTACAAACAGTTTGTTGATAAAGATTTGCTTTTATATTATATATACAATGCGCTAAAAATATCTGCACTTAATATTTGTTTGCTTATATTTTTTTATTGCTTCATCGTCTTTGGCTTGCTTATATATTAATATTATGCATTACCAATGCTTCTTTATTTTTAATACAATAGCCGGTTTAAATAACAATAATAATTATGTTTAATATTTAACTACTATTAGTCCAATAGTTGTTTTTTTTACAATAGTCCAATAGTTGTTGGTCGTCGGAAATAAAATATCTATTTTTATAATTATAATTATAAATACAAATTATAATAAAATTTCTATATTAATAAATGTATACAAGACAATATATTTATAATTATAAATACAAATACTTTCTTAGTATATATTATAATTTTTTAAATTTATTTAATATAGACCGGGTCATGCGGTCCAACTAGAGACCCGTCGGTCCGACCCCGGGCCTAGTGACCCAGTGCCTTGACCGGGTCGATGGGCGGTCCGGGTCTGATAACACTGGGTAGTTTCGTCTTTTGCCATGCCCCCTTTATATGTACCCCATCCAGCTGAACAAGTTAGAAAACACACTTCATTTCCACCTTTTCTGAAAATCAAAAACAGAACCAAAGAGAGAGGGAGGGGGCGTGAGAGGGAGAGGGAAAGAGAAGAGAGGAGAGTTCCTCAAAATGTTCATGCATGCTTAATCCATTGCCACCAAAGTGTTAAGCTCATCTCCTTCTTTTCATTGATACCAAATTCAAAGTCATCCCCTCCTCCCCCTTGAGATTACCATTGTTGGCCATCAAAGCCTCACTTAGCCAAAACTAAAATCCAAGCTTGTGCATGTTGAAATGGAGGGCTAAGAAGTGCATCTTAGGGCCAGCAAGAGGTAATAGAAGTGTCAAGCTTGAGTCTTGGAGTCACTAGGAGTGTTGGTGCTTTGCCAATTCGAAGTTGTGGGAGCTGAGTTCGATTGGGACAGTTTTGGAGCGATTCCGGAGATAGTTCGTGAGTTGGTGTTGTGATCGAGTCCGAGGAGAGTTCGTGGTTCTCGGGAACGGTCGAATCCTTGAAGTCTCGGCAAATAGGTGAGTTCTATACTCACTAGGGATTTCACGGTCAAGTATTTTGTGTTCTGAGTATTAGGTGTCGCGTTTTAGGAAAACCGGTACAAACCGTTTTATGAAAATATCGTTAGGGCGACCGAATTATGTGATTGATTAAGTTACTTATGAATTGCTGTTATGAATTGTTGATTGCTGTATGATGCTTGATTGGACGGTGTTTGACCGTAATTGCATGCGTGTGACGTGGAAGTCTCGATCGGAAAGTATATCGGAATCGAAACGGAATGGTATCGTGCAAGAAAACAGCAAATCTGGGCTACTGTAGAACGCGCACGGATCGTGCCTTATGGGGGCACGGACCGTGCTGGCTGTTCGCAGGGAGCCTGGGTTGATTTTCAGACACGCACGGATCGTGC
Source organism: Astragalus membranaceus (assembly GCA_039519185.1). NCBI lineage: Eukaryota > Viridiplantae > Streptophyta > Magnoliopsida > Fabales > Fabaceae > Astragalus > Astragalus membranaceus. The sequence continues at coordinate 136,338,084 of CM076847.1, read as the reverse complement.
GTCTAAAGAGCACGGGTCGTGCGTGAGGTTCGGTTTCAAAAATTGTCTAAGTCTTTCAGACACGCACGGGTCGTGCGCCCCTGGGCACGGACCGTGCGTGGCCTTCTGGTAGCCTCTTTTAGAAAGTGTTTTAAACCATTCCGAACGACTCCAATTGCGTTCTAATCCCTTCCCCAACCTCATGAATTGATGTTATAGTACCATTGCCATGAAACTGACTGTGATTGATGATTAGTTAATGTTCCGAATCGTGTTGATGTTATGAGATTGGTTATGACTAAGCTAGGTTATCATAATGTTGAGTATGGGTGATACATTATGATGTGGACTAGGTAATGGATAGTTATAGGTTAAGTTAATAACGTTAATAGTACCGTGTGAAATCACATAATAACAAGATCATGATAAGTATAAGATTAGGTTAAGATTTAGATCATGTTAAGTATAAGCTCACTGTTATGTTCACAGATCATTGTTCACTGTCCATTGTTCAAGGTATATTAAAATATATACATCAGGTTAGGGTGACGACCCTAGTTCAGTTTAGTGTGCTAGGGGAGGGGAAGTCATGAGCCCTATGAACCTAGGCCCCATGAGGTCTTCCCACTAGCGATTAGTGGATTGGGTTCACCGGGAGCTTATTTTGCCAAGTGACCGGTGACATGCTAAAAATCATTGTTCATTGTTCATGTGTTGCCTCTTGTAACTGCTTATGAGGGTTATGAGGACAACGTTTATGTTAGCCACATAGTCAAATATTAAGACTATGAATTATGAATCAAGAATAACGAATCAAGCATAATTGAACCGAGAGAGTTAGTAAGGGGTCTCGATAGGACTCACTGAGATAAGTTGTCTCACCCAATCCATGTTGTTGTTTTTCAGAATTGCAGGCTAAGTTGAAGACGATGAGGCATGGTCAGGGAGACGTTTGAGGAGTTGCTGACGCTGTTTATTTTGTTATGTCATGTATCTCTGTATTTTCATTCAATATCTTAGATGTACGATGGTAGGACTTGTATTATAAGTTGTAAATCGCTTCCACAGACTTTCTATTTCAGTACTGAACACTAGTTGAGTGGTGTAAGAACGTTTTATGTATTTTTATGTTAAGTTATGTAAACGAACTTGATGGGTTTTTAGCATCGAGTATTAGTATGTGTTCAGTATTTAAAAAGGAAGTTACTCTGATATATGCCATTAGTGCATTTCGGTGGTTTCTACAAGTTAGAAATTATCGGGGTGTTACAGATATTACATGAATGGAATACACTAGAATGTGGAAAATTCAATCCTAAAGTCTTACTAAGTGAAAGTAAGCATTTGTTTGATAGGTGACCTAAACGTGCATGCCACAAATCAAAATTCTGATTGTGAGAAACAGAATTACAAACATGTAGAACATTATGTGATGCTACAGTGACTTGGGAAGTGAGTGGGTTAGGATTATCTGTGCTACAAACTTGACTGATTGGAAGGACAGGTTGATGAGCTAGAAAGAGGTAAAGCCCTTTGTCTAGCTCACCGCTCCCAATCAATTTCATTTGCTTGAGTTCCTGCATGAATAATTTGTTGTCTATTAAAAACATGGAAATGTTTGAAGTAGTGAGTAAAGAACCAACCGAAAGTAAATTGGCATGGAAGCTAGGGATATAGAGCACATTGTGTAATACAATGCCATTGCCTAGGGAAACTGATCCTACAAAATGCACTTGGATGACCGTTTTATTGGGTAAGGTAACAAATGAGTTATATGCAGGTTTAATGAAGATGAAATTATCTAAAGTGTATGCAATGTGACATGTGGCACCCGTATCAATAATCCAATAATGAATTCCAAAAGACAATTTCAAATAGTTTGTAGAATTAGTATTCAAGCAAACATTAAAGATGGCACCTGATGCACTAGCTGGGGTGTCAGCTTCACGAGTTGCTGCTTGAGTCATTTGATTGGACAAGAGGGCCATTAACATCTTGCATTGGTCACTTGTGAAGGCAGACTGTGAGGGAGACTCTACAGCTGCTGAGACTTGATTTGCTGAACCAGTGGCAGTGCTTTACTTGTTCTTGTCATAACCAGGGGGTAGCCATGAATCTTGTAACATTTCTCCATGGTGTGACCAAGAATCCCGCAGTGAGTACAGACAGGGCGTTCTCTCTTGACATGGCTAAATTTAGGAGGGTTCTTGGCGGCCTTGACAGCAAAGGCAATTTGTGATTCTATCGAATTATTCTTAGAAATAGCACCTATTTCACGATGTTTCTCATCTTGTAGCACAAGTGAGAACACTTTGGAGATAGGGGGAATAGGATCCATGGTGAGAATTTGTCCTCGAACATGCGAAAATCCATCGGATAATCCCATAAGGAACAACATAACACACTCACGGCCAGTTTCATCAAGAAGGGGTTTCACACCACCGCAACTACAAGTACTCTCAGCCTTAAATTGTTTCCTCCCAAAGTGACTTCAATTTGGTGTAGTATTGAGTTACAAAGGAGTTACCTTGAGAAAGACCATTGAGATCCTTGCGAAGTTGATAGATGTGAGGGCCATTGACTTGTTGAAACCGGTTCTTGAGATCGGTCCATATCTCAGAAGCAGAAGTAGCATGGATAATGGAGGTGACGATGTCCTTCGAGGCGGCGTTGAAAATCCATGAGCAAACGATGTTGTCATTGCGAGTCCATGCGACCTGAGATTTGGAATCACCGTCTTTAGGATATGGAAAAGAACCATCAACGTAACCGAATTTGTTCTTTCCTTTGAGAGCGAAACACATCGAGCGATACCACGAGTTAGGGTTTGAGGAACGAGAACCAGACCAGGATGATCATTGGAATGAAGATATAAAGGATCAGAAACATGTTCGTGAACTTCACTCTGATTCGCCATTGATGAAGAAAACAAGATGTGAAGAAAGAATTGATTTCTGGAAACGAATTTTGGAAGAAGACGAACACGAAAAGGGGAAATTTCAGAAAAGGAAGAGGAGTGAAATCAACAATCGAAAAGACGATTGAAATCAACAATCGAAGGGGTTTTCGAACGAAAAGAGGAATCGAAAACGAATTTGAAGTGATTTCGAATACATATTGGAGAATCGAAACCAGAAATTAGGGTGAAATCAGCGAAGCATCAGAGAGCGAAAGAGGAACGAAAATGAACAATCTTCAACTGATACCATATTGAATCCATAACAGAGAAATGATGAAATGAATTCATTGATCATTGAGAGTAGAGTTACAGAGCTATATACAAGCTGATTGATACAATGGAAATCAATCTAGCTGCATAACCATAAAGGAACTGAACTAACTAGAAACTGTTATTGATTAACTAGATTACACCTAACCCAAAATACAGGGGTAAATAAGTAAAAGACTATATACAATAAAATAAAGTCATATTCTAATAGTATTATGTGGTTTCTCATGTGTTTGGTAATTTTTAAATGCTTTGTTGTGATTCTCTGCATATTTAATTGTGATTCGTTGGACATGTCAAGCTTAATTTGTTGTTTGTTTGTAGCTCGAAAATGCAGCAGACAACCATTGGTCCTATATATATGTTGCTTTCAAGATGGACTTTCAATGGGGAAGTACTATATATTGAATTCATAACAGAGAAATGATGAAATGAATTCATTGATCATTGAGAGTACAGTTATAGAGCTATATACAAGCTGATTGATACAATGGAAATCAATCTAACTGCATAACCATAAAGGAACTGAACTAACTAGAAACTGTTATTGATCCTATATGTATGTTGCTTTCAAGATGGATTTTCAATGGGGAAGTACTATTGTAACATCTGTAAAAAAAGTTTAGAATGAAAGGTAATTTTGGCACTTATTTTAGAATTTTGATTCCAAAATATTAGAATTAAAATTGTTGTTTACTCTTTTATTTTTTGCTACATAAGATAAGAAGCTTTAGATCTATGATATCAACCATGAGTTCTTAGGTTCTTATCAAAATGAGCATAACATTTTATCATGATACTTTACTGCAAAATTTTATTCTTAGTCTTCGATCAATAAGTAAAATGTTTCGTAGAAATACAAGTAATTATCAATATTGACTGTCCTGTGCAATATAAGTTTGTGTCAGACCTTACTGCCATTGATGCATATGAAACTCTAGAGTCATGGACGGCTACGAAGGATTTGAACCCAAGGATACTGATTCCTGCAATAAATAATGCGTTATTCAAGTGAACCTCATGGTTCAATCAAAAACCTTGGCTTTATTTATATCAACTATATATTTCCACATGCTGGAATGAGACATGCGAATGATGATTTAATTAATATCTCGAATATTTTCTTGAATGTGTTCATAGATTGCATAATGAAGATCCTGGGATTCAGAATCTGCTGTATTTTTATATGCAGATCGGGTTGAGTGATTTGCTTTATGCATCCATGTACTTATGACATGGTGATGATGAAGGGTCTTTAACATTCCTATTGTTAATTTGTAGTATTATGATATGGTTGGTGATCATGATATGTTATGGTCCATGTACTATTTGTCGCTGCGTTATCTTATTTTGAGTGGATTATTTGAAGTTTTCCTTTTGTCAGTTCCAATACTTCATAGATCTTTTAGCTTCTGAAATGTTCATATAGTTACATGCTAAGTCTTTGTACATATCTGTGGTGCTTGTGATTCTTTACTTTTTCCCAAGTCTTAAGTCTTAACCTTATTGAAACAGCTTGATAGATATTGGAAAACAACAACTTTAGGATACAAAGTGAAGCCAATTAACTCTTATTGCTGAGCAAAGATCTATGAAGTATTGGAACCGACAAAAGGAAAACTTCCCGAAGTATTGGAACCGACCAAAATACCCCTAAAACAATGCTAAAAAACGAATTCATTCCTCATTCCATCATATTTCTGGAAAAGTAAGTTTTTTTCCCCAAACTTCCCGGAAATAGACGTATATCCGGAAATACCATTTTTTTGAGGTATTTCCAGAATGTTTTTTTTTGAAATTTCGTTTTAATTAATTTTTTTCTGCTTTTTCAGTGTCAACCAGAACAGGAAACATAGAGCGAGGCGAGCATTCAGGAGCAGGACGAGGAGATGAGCAGAGTCCTCCTGGCAGTAGGACCAGGTTCAGATTCACGACTAGCACCACCCACATATAGCAGGATGGTTGCAGCAGGCCCATCTGTTTGAGCTGGACATCACACCTCTCGGCAACATCAACCACGAGCTCATATCAGCTTTTGTGGAGAGGTGGCATTCTGAGACCAGCTCATTCCACATGCCGTGGGGGGGAGGAGATGACAGTGACGTTGGACGACGTGTCCGCGTTGCTCCACTTGCCGCTCACCGGCACACCGTTGGTGTATCGGCCACATTTTGACACTGTCGATGCTATTCGGGCTGGAGTTGACCTGCTGGGCATAGACCACACAACCTGCTGGGCAGAGTGTCAGTTCAACAGGGGACCGGCATTTCGATTTTCTTTCTTGATGGACGCATACACACAGAAGATGGAGCGCGGCCATCTTGATCAAGCGGGACGGTGCTATCTGCTACACTTGTTGGGCAACACCATTTTTGCCGAGAAGAGTCACACATCTGTCCCTGTCAAGTGAGTGACTCTTATTTCTGACTTTGACCTGTGTGGCCAGTGGGCTTGGGGTCCAGCTGCTCTAGCTATTCTCTACGAGCATCTGAATGATACTTGTTACTGGGAAACGTCGCAGATTGGTGGATACGCTTCTCTGATGCAGGTAATTAATTAATTAATTATTTTTATTTCTTTTTAATTACTTTTATTTATATAATTACTTATTTATTTTTTTAATTATTTTAGTGCTGGATATATAAGTATTTCCCCACCATCGTGGTGTGGAAAGACTTCGGTGCCAGTGAACTTCCACGTTGCAGCAGGTGGGAGAACAAGAAGTGCGATAGTATCAAGCTTCCGGAGTTTCAGTAGCTGCTGGATGACTTGGAGAGGGAGCAGGTCATATGGAGCCCCTAGGCGACCACAGACAGTACCTCCAGTTTCACAACATTTCATTATTCAGAGGTTGGCTGCTGTGGGGGGATGTGGTTGTGCCTTATATGCCAGACAGGGTCCGTTGGCAGTTTGGATATGTTCAGCAGATTCCTGATCCACCTATTTCGGGCCCACGTCCATCTACGGAGTTTATAGTACATCAACTGATGTTCTATCAGTCCCCAGTGCGGGCTTTTAGGGACAGCGGTCGACGGACACTCGTCTAGGGTGCTTGTGATGACGAGTACCTACCATGGTACTTGCAGGTGTCCATTCCCCGCCTGACTCCGGCTCTGCCTTCACCTCCAGCTCCGCCTTCGCCTCCAGAGGATGTTGGTCCACTTCCCTTAGAGTCCAGGATGGAGAGAGCAGCTAGGCATGTCCAGGATGTCTATGATAGTCTTTTGGTAGTCGACGGCATTCCTAGGGATGTCTATGATAGTCTTTTGGTAGTCGACGGCATTCCTAGGGATGTCTATGATAGTCTGTTGGCTGCTTTACAACTTTTGGACATTTAGTTGTATTATTTTTTGTATTTTTACTGTATTGATACTGTATTGATAATGTATTATTATTGTTTATTAGTTTAGCGAGTTTCGTTACATTTAATTATTTCGCGTAATTTTTTAATTTAAAAATATATTTTTTAAAAAAATTTCCAGAAATACACATATTTCCGGAAGGCAGAAATATGTGTTTTCCGAAAATTTTAAAAAAATATTTTTTTAACGAAAAACTAGGTGTATTTTGGGGATTTATGGTAAAATAGGGGTATGGGGTCTAACGAGGGGGTAAAAAAAACTGCCATCCTTTTTTTGTGAATGACATTATAATCTTAGGTTCTTCAAGCTTTTGATGTGTATTTCAGTTAGTTTAGACAATGACTAATTTTAGCATCTTCCTTGCTGCATGTAACATCCGCAAAATAATTGATAAAATTATTTAGGTGTTAACCCAATTAAACTAATTTAGTACTTGACGGGTAAATTTATTGAGTGCTAAAAATTATTTATTGGTGGTTATCGGATCGTTAACCGGATAATACAGATCAAGGAAGTTTCGGAATCGAAATAAGAGATTTGGATCAATATGGTAATAGGACCGCGTTACCACGTATATATTAAATAAATATATATGTATGTGTGTGTGTGTGTGAGAGGAGAAGAAAAGAATTAATTGAAAGAAAGAAAGAAAAAGAAAGGAAGCAGCGAGAGAAGAGAAACAGAGAGGAGAAAAGAGAGAAAAGAGAAAGAAGAGGAAAGGGGCATGGAGGAAGAAGAGGAAAAAGGGAGGACGTCGGTTCACCGAAACGACTTCCTTCCAACACGAAAAATGTTCAGCGTTACTTCCTCTTCGTTTTGGTACCAAGATCTTCATCATCAACTCACTCTCTCTCACTTTGCCATTTTCGAATTTGAGAGGAAAAATTGGAGTTTTGATGGTTGTAGCTCAAGGGAAAGCTCAGGATGATGTTTAGGAGCGAGCTCAAGGTGGATTACTCGAGTATTGAAGATCGATTGGAAGATTGGAAGCTAGTTGGGTGATTTGGGGTTTTGTGAATAGTGATTAGAAGTTGGGGAAGATGATGAATAGTATTCATGGAGGATTTCGGGGAATTCGGTAATTCGGTCAAAAGGATGCCTCGAAGTCGAATGGGAAACTTTGGGAGCGGTTGCGGACGTCGCCGGAGCGTGTAGTTGATTCGGGGAACGTTCGTGTGGTTTTGTCAGAAAAGCGGTGTCGCGGAAAGTCTCGGTGATTTGGCGAAGTTTCGGTGATTTGGCGAAGTCTCGGTGATTTTGAAGTCTCGGTGTCGGCACACGCTTCGAGGGTGAGTTCTACTCACGTTTAGGATTTTTGTTTTTCGAATTAATTAATTAACTGTTTTATCGCTTTCGCTGGACTGGAATATTTCTGGATATTGTCTGTTTCGGGTTAGGAATCAATCGGAGCGAGTCTCGGGTTGTGTCGTGTTGAAATGAAATTTTTGGTGATTCGATTTCGAAAGATTTTGACTTAAAAACCGTTAATTGGAAAATATGTCATTTTTGATACAATCCGTTTTGATTAAGATTTTGATTGATTGTTTGATGTTGATTGGGTTTGATTATATGTGTGTGAAAACTGTTTTCAATCGGAACGAGAATCGGAATTAAGCGGAATCGCGATTTTCGCGCGAAACCGCCAAAATCTGCCCTTGACAGACCCCCTGCTGTCAACCCACGCGCCACTTGCGCGCCACGCGCCACTCGCGCGCCAGTTGACAGATTTTCAGCAACCAAACACTGTTTTTCGTTTCGCGATAACTTTTGATCCGGGAACCCGATTGAGGTGTTCTAAGATGCGTTGGAATGCTTATTCAGAGGCCTAACTGAATATTCTATTTTTAAGGTCAAATGAACTGTTTTTGGAGTCGTAAATTGTGTCGAAAAGTGACGAATTAGCATACGAGAGTGAATGTGGTTTTAACTTGTAATGTTCTTTTTGAAAAGTAAAACGAACTGTTTTCGATATTGAAAACTCTTTTAAAAGCGGTGTTATGTTAAACTGTTTGTAGTACGGTTCACCGGCTATGTAGCGGTAACGCAGTCGGTGATCTGTTGAATTGTTTTGTTGTGCGATTCACCGGGTATGTAGCGGTAACGCAGTCGGTGATCTGTTGAATTGTTTTGTTGTGCGATTCACCGGGTATGTAGCGGTAACGCAGTCGGTGATCTGTTGAATTGTTTTGTTGTGCGATTCACCGGGTATGTAGCGGTAACGCAGTCGGTGATCTGTTGAATTCTTTTGTTGTGCGATCCACCGGGTATGTAGCGGTAACGCAGTCGGTGTCGTACTGAGTTTGACCTGTGCCGGGTATGTAGCGGGAACGCAGTCGGCAATCGGTTGAAGTTAAACAATAGATTCACCGGGTATGTAGCGGTAACGCAGTCGGTGATCTGTTGAATTGTTTTGTTGTGCGATTCACCGGGTATGTAGCGGTAACGCAGTCGGTGATCTGTTGAATTGTTTTGTTGTGCGATTCACCGGGTATGTAGCGGTAACGCAGTCGGTGATCTGTTGAATTCTTTTGTTGTGCGATCCACCGGGTATGTAGCGGTAACGCAGTCAGTGTCGTACTGAGTTTGACCTGTGCCGGGTATGTAGCGGGAACGCAGTCGGCAATCGGTTGAAGTTAAACAATAGATTCATCGGGTATGTAGCGGTAACGCAGTCGATGATCTATTATAGGTTAAATGGTGCGGTTCACCGGGTTTATAGCGGTAACGCAGTTGGTGTCGTGTCAAGTTAACCAAGAATTATAATTGGACCGAGAGTGTTAATAGGGGTCTCGGTAGAACTCACTGAGATTGTATCTCACTGTTTAAATGTTGTTGTTTTACAGATAAACAGGGACAGAAGAAACCTCAGAGGCACGAGTAGGTTGAGCTCGGACTGGTTTCTGATAGCCTAGCTTTATGTTTAAGCTTATTTCCCTTTTGTTGTCTGTATACTAAGACATTATGTATTTAGTGTATATCTTTCTTCCGCTTTCTTGTATGATGCTGAATACTATAGATGCTGATGGTATATGGTCTGAGAACCATATTGTCTTGTTGTAAATAAGACTGTTTGGGTTGTATTCAGCGAAAAATTTATAGTGATATTCAGTGTCTAAGCAGGAAATATATCTCTGATGTGTTACTAATGTGCACTTGGGTATTTTCACTAGATAGAAATACCGGGGTGTTACAGTTGGTATCAGAGCAGTTCGACCTAGTCGGACTTAGTTTAGGGTTGAGTCGATTCCTTGTTAGTCCTTTTTGTAATTACACTTGTGATGCTAAGAGACATTGAGCCTGATCAACTTAATACTTAGTGCATCGTAAGCGGAATTATGACTGGATGATCAAGATGCAATCCTCGACCACAATCGGAATCTTCAACCGGTGCATCCTCAGGAAAGGTGACATGACGGTGGAAGAATACACCGCTAAGTTTGAGAAGTTGTCTCAGTTTTACCAAGTGGTAAAGTAAGCTCTGGATGACGAATGGGAAATGTAGAAGTATAAGAAGGGCATAAGTGCTTTTATGATTTATGGTCTCAGTTCTTATACTGCTACCAATTATGTTGCCTTAGTGCAATCAGCCTTATCATCGCTATCCGAGCCGATAACTATTTTAACTGCTGCTAAGGGTCGTGTCCAGACCTAATCTTTGTATAGAATTGTCAACTTGTCATAGGAGGCAGAAATTTCGTTGTAGAATTTATTGTTTGCCTATGAGAAGTGTGGACACCATTTTGGGTATGGATTGGATGGCTACAAATCATGTTGCAATCGACTGTGTTAATCAACTATCAGCTTTGCTTCAGAATCAGTTAAATTGTCTAGGACAAATTCTGAAGCGGTTACCTAGTTCACCTTAGACGGTCAATCTTCATTCCAAGGTGCGGAAGCACATGTTAGTATGTTATCTGCATCCACTGGAACTAGTATTAGATTCATCATCCGTACAAGTTGTGAATGACTTTTTGGATGTTCTCTGGATGCTTTTCTGGATGAAGTTTCTTCTGTACATCCAGAGCGAGAGGTAGAGTTTTCTATAGAATTGATTCCGGTACAGGATCAATATCCATTGTTTCTTCTTGAAGGTTTCTCGAGAATTAAAGGAAATGGAGTCTCAACTTGAGGAGTCGATGTTAAAGAAATTTATTCGACTGAGTGCTTCTCAAGGGAGTGCTCTGGTGTGATTAGTCAAAAGGAAATATAGTAGCATGAGATTGTACATCGGTTATCGACAACTTAACAAAGTGACGATCAGGAATAAATATCCCTTACCAAGGATAGACGATTTGCTTGAGCAATTTGAGGTGCTGCAGTGTTTCTAAAATTGATCTGAGGTCAGGACATCATCAAATAAAAGTTAGAGCCTTAGATATTCCGAAGACAGCTTTCCGTACTAGGTATGGACATTACGAGTTAGTAGTGATGCCTTTCGGTCTACCTAATGCTCCAGCGGTAATCATGGACTACATGAACCGAGTCTTCCACGCGTACCTTGATCAGTTTGTAATCATTTTCATCGATGATGTCGTGGTGTACTCGAAGACCATTGAGGAGCATGTTTAACACCTCCGCTTTGTTCTGAGAGTACTCTGAGAAAATAAGTTGTACTTGAAACCTTGGGAGTGTGATTTTTGGGTGTCAGAGGTAAAGTCTTTGGGACATGTGATTTTCCCAAGTCGGGAGTTTCTGTAGATCCCAGTAAGAAGGAAGCGGTGTTGAATGGGAGTGACCAACATCAGTCGCAGAGATCAAAAGTTTCTGGATCTAGCCGGTTACTGTAAGAGGTTTGTTAAAGGGTTCTCACAGTTAGTTGTCCACTTACTCGGTTAACTCGTAAGGGTCAACCTTTTTCGCGGGATGCTGATTGTGAAGAATGTTTTCAAGAATTGAAGGTTTGGTTGACTTCTGCTCCATTCCTGATTCTTCCGGATCTGTCTTTGCAATTCCAAATTTACAGCGATGCTTCTGGGAAGGGTTTAGGATGCGTTCTTGTGCAGAATCAACAAGAGGTAGCTTATGCGTTTAGGCAATTGTAGAATCATGAGGAGAATTATCCGACTCATGATTTGGAATTGGCAGCTATCGTGTATGCACCGAAGATTTGGAGACATTACCTGTATGAGTCTCGTTTCGAAATCTGTCGTGATCAAAAGAGTTTAAAGTATCTGTTTGATCAGAGGGAACAAAATAACAGGCAAAGAAGATGGGTAGAATTTATGAAGGATTATGACTTCGAGTTGGAGTATCATCCAGGAAAGGCCGATGTTGTAGCTGATGCGCTGAGTAGGAAATCCATTCACATGGCAGAGTTAATGATGCAAGAAATGGAATTGTTAAAGTCTTTTAGATCTAAGATGGATTACATCCATAAGTTTCCACTTTAGTGGCAAGATTTTGGTGTTAACCTTTCGCTTGAGAAGGTTAACGATCAGATAGTATTATGTGATTCTGTTTGACAAGGCGAACGTGAATACGAATATGTAAGTGAGATAACTGTTGACTATTTTCACGTTGCGAATAACCATCAAGGGATTAATTGATGGATCTACTTGTAGGTGACTGAAATTTCCGAAGTGAAGCTTGGCGTGCGGTGTAATAGTTTTGAAAAATCGTTTTTGTGAAAACCCGCATGCTAAAGTTAATTTTGGGAACGAATTAAGAGGCTAATAGGATATGATTGGGGAGGAAAATCCTAGGAGGATTACTTAGGGTGAGGGGAAGCTCTCAACGCTATTGACTAATTCGGAAGGGAGCTCTGAGTTCTGTTTGATAGTTGCTTGGAGAACAACTGAGGTGGTTTTCATTACGTTCAATTTATTTGATGTCCCCGCGGTTTATTTCTACGCTTAAGATAAACGTTTCTGGTAAATCCTCATTTCATCTTCTTTTGAAAAGTGTTATCTCGAAATCTTGGTGGCGAGTCAAGAAGTTTCACAAGTGACTTTTCGTCACATTGTCGGTGTGTACGAGAACTGTTATGGATTTTAGAAGATTTGTTGAGAACATGTTTATACCCTTCGAAGAGATTGTGTTTGTTTTTACCTTTACCGAGGAGTACCAGTTTGTGGATCTCATATTCAACAATACATTCTATCAAGTGCCTTGTATTAGACCATTTGATTTAGATTAATCAAAGTTGGGGAGCAAGCGAGGATAATTAGAATGAAGCTTCAGAAGTGTTTTCAAACGCAGTGCCGAGCCTATGTAGGTGAAAGAGGAGTTTCTCGTGTCGATTCGTAACAGGAGAGTTCGGACTGTAATCTTAGAGGCGTTCTTGGGTAGTAGTCAAACATACTTAAAGATTGACGTGCCAACTTGAGAAGATTTTCTACACTCATTTCGTTGATCCAAGATTGTGTTCCAGCAATTTAAGACCTTTCCGAGGACGTCGATCTTCGGTTAGTCGGATGAAAGACTTAACGAAATTTTGAGGACAAAATTCTTTTAAGTTGGGGAGAATGTAACATCCGCAAAATAATTGATAGAATTATTTAGGTGTTAACCCAATTAAACTAATTTAGTACTTGACGGGTAAATTTATTGAGTGCTAAAAATTATTTATTGGTGGTTATCGGATCGTTAACCAGATAATACAGATCAAGGAAGTTTCGGAATCGAAATAAGAGATTTGGATCAATATGGTAATAGGACCGCGTTACCACGTATATATTAAATAAATATATATGTATGTGTGTGTGTGTGTGAGGAGAAGAAAAGAATTAATTGAAAGAAAGAAAGAAAAAGAAAGGAAGCAGCGAGAGAAGAGAAACAGAGAGGAGAAAAGAGAGAAAAGAGAAAGAAGAGGAAAGGGGCATGGAGGAAGAAGAGGAAAAAGGGAGGACGTCGGTTCACCGAAACGACTTCCTTCCAACACGAAAAATGTTCAGCGTTACTTCCTCTTCGTTTTGGTACCAAGATCTTCATCATCAACTCACTCTCTCTCACTTTGCCATTTTCGAATTTGAGAGGAAAAATTGGAGTTTTGATGGTTGTAGCTCAAGGGAAAGCTCAGGATGATGTTTAGGAGCGAGCTCAAGGTGGATTACTCGAGTATTGAAGATCGATTGGAAGATTGGAAGCTAGTTGGGTGATTTGGGGTTTTGTGAATAGTGATTAGAAGTTGGGGAAGATGATGAATAGTATTCATGGAGGATTTCGGGGAATTCGGTAATTCGGTCAAAAGGATGCCTCGAAGTCGAGTGGGAAACTTTGGGAGCGGTTGCGGACGTCGCCGGAGCGTGTAGTTGATTCGGGGAACGTTCGTGTGGTTTTGTCAGAAAAGCGGTGTCGCGGAAAGTCTCGGTGATTTGGCGAAGTTTCGGTGATTTGGCGAAGTCTCGGTGATTTTGAAGTCTCGGTGTCGGCACACGCTTCGAGGGTGAGTTCTACTCACGTTTAGGATTTTTGTTTTTCGAATTAATTAATTAACTGTTTTATCGCTTTCGCTGGACTGGAATATTTCTGGATATTGTCTGTTTCGGGTTAGGAATCAATCGGAGCGAGTCTCGGGTTGTGTCGTGTTGAAATGAAATTTTTGGTGATTCGATTTCGAAAGATTTTGACTTAAAAACCGTTAATTGGAAAATATGTCGTTTTTGATACAATCCGTTTTGATTAAGATTTTGATTGATTGTTTGATGTTGATTGGGTTTGATTATATGTGTGTGAAAACTGTTTTCAATCGGAACGAGAATCGGAATTAAGCGGAATCGCGATTTTCGCGCGAAACCGCCAAAATCTGCCCTTGACAGACCCCCTGCTGTCAACCCACGCGCCACTCGCGCGCCAGTTGACAGATTTTACTGCCAGTTCGCGCGCCGCTTGCGCGCCACGCGCCACTCGCGCGCCAGTTGACAGATTTTCAGCAACCAAACACTGTTTTTCGTTTCGCGATAACTTTTGATCCGGGAACCCGATTGAGGTGTTCTAAGATGCGTTGGAAAGCTTATTCAGAGGCCTAACTGAATATTCTATTTTTAAGGTCAAATGAACTGTTTTTGGAGTCGTAAATTGTGTCGAAAAGTGACGAATTAGCATACGAGAGTGAATGTGGTTTTAACTTGTAATGTTCTTTTTGAAAAGTAAGACGAACTGTTTTCGATATTGAAAACTCTTTTAAAAGCGGTGTTATGTTAAACTGTTTGTAGTACGGTTCACCGGGTATGTAGCGGTAACGCAGTCGGTGTCGTACTGAGTCATAACAGATTCACCGGGTATGTAGCGGTAACGCAGTCGGTGATCTGTTGAATTGTTTTGTTGTGCGATTCACCGGGTATGTAGCGGTAACGCAGTCGGTGATCTGTTGAATTGTTTTGTTGTGCGATTCACCTGGTATGTAGCGGTAACGCAGTCAGTGATCTGTTGAATTCTTTTGTTGTGCGATCCACCGGGTATGTAGCGGTAACGCAGTCGGTGTCGTACTGAGTTTGACCTGTGCCGGGTATGTAGCGGGAACGCAGTCGGCAATCGGTTGAAGTTAAACAATAGATTCACCGGGTATGTAGCGGTAACGCAGTCGGTGATCTGTTGAATTGTTTTGTTGTGCGATTCACCGGGTATGTAGCGGTAACGCAGTCGGTGATCTGTTGAATTGTTTTGTTGTGCGATTCACCGGGTATGTAGCGGTAACGCAGTCGGTGATCTGTTGAATTGTTTTGTTGTGCGATTCACCGGGTATGTAGCGGTAACGCAGTCGGTGATCTGTTGAATTCTTTTGTTGTGCGATCCACCGGGTATGTAGCGGTAACGCAGTCGGTGTCGTACTGAGTTTGACCTGTGCCGGGTATGTAGTGGGAACGCAGTCGGCAATCGGTTGAAGTTAAACAATAGATTCATCGGGTATGTAGCGGTAACGCAGTCGATGATCTATTATAGGTTAAATGGTGCGGTTCACCGGGTTTATAGCGGTAACGCAGTCGGTGTCGTGTCAAGTTAACCAAGAATTATAATTGGACCGAGAGTGTTAGTAGGGGTCTCGGTAGAACTCACTGAGATTGTATCTCACTGTTTAAATGTTGTTGTTTTACAGATAAACAGGGACAGAAGAAACCTCAGAGGCACGAGTAGGTTCAGCTCGGACTGGTTGCTGATAGCCTAGCTTTATGTTTAAGCTTATTTCCCTTTTGTTGTCTGTATACTAAGACATTATGTATTTGGTGTATATCTTTCTTCCGCTTTCTTGTATGATGCTGAATACTATAGATGCTGATGGTATATGGTCTGAGAACCATATTGTCTTGTTGTAAATAAGACTGTTTGGGTTGTATTCAGCGAAAAATTTATAGTGATATTCAGTGTCTAAGCAAGAAATATATCTCTGATGTGTTACTAATGTGCACTTAGATATTTTCACTAGATAGAAATACCGGGGTGTTACACTGCATATTTTTGTAAACCGTTACTAAAATGTAAAAACAGGAATCTTGAAGGGAAATTTTTATCTTTGCAATATGAAGAAGATTAAAGTGATCATAGCTAGAAGCAGTGTTAACTTTTAGGCAAGATCGATCAGTAAGCGTTTAGGCGCCAAACCCAATAAAAATGTTATTTCCGTCATTAAAAGATAATTTTATTTTATTTTTAATTTTTGTGACATCATTAAGTTATGTGATATTTTTTTATCATATTAATATAAATTCAAAACAATATTTCTCATCAGAGAGAAACTCATTTTAGAAACCACATCCGAATGCTTAACAATTTACATCGAGTTTATTAAACTCTTCAATCCTCATATGCAAAATTTAACTATCTTTTGTGTGCTCTGCCTTTCACTAAACACCTCTAACATCTTTTTATGCTAGCCATCTAAAATTTCTTTTAAATCATAAAGTATGTGTGATCTAGGTTTACATAATTTATAATATACTACGCACAACACAAAAATCGAAAACCCTCATGCTTGCACAAATCAAAAACCCGCATGGAACACCATATTTTGATGATGAAGATGGTGATGCCTTTAATGTTTGTCTTTCTTTTAATTGTTTATTGTGTTTTTATATTAAAATTAAAATACATATACTTAGGGGTGCTCATGGTTAAACCAGTGGCGGACCTAGCATCATCCAGGGGGTTCAGTTGAACCCCCTGGAATTTTTTTTTGCACTAAACACCCTATATAAATAACCTAAATCTCCTGAAATTTTAATTTTGACCCCCCTGAAAATTTTAAATTGTACTAGTAAACCAAGTTTTGCACCCATTTGACACTGGCCTTAAAAAATTTGACACCCCTGACCCCGGGGTCCTGGGTCCGCCACTGGGTTAAACCATATCCATAACCAATCCATAACCACATAAAACCATTTATGATAACTGGATTTGTAACCAAATTTATTCAACCGGATTTATTTTCTCAAAACCAGTTATATAACCGGTTATAACCATAACCATTTTCTATAACCGGTTTTAGTTTGTATGTCCGGTTTTCGGTTTTATAACCGGTTTTGACCAATAAAATTCATTTTCTTTGGAATTCAACTTTAAATTTAATAAAATAAAATTCAATTCTCTCTCTCTCTCTCTCTCTCTCTCTCTCTCTCTCTCTCTCTCTCTCTCTCTCTCTCTCTCTCTCTCTCTCTCTCTCTCTCTCTCTCTCTCTCTCTCTCTCTCTCTCTCTCTCTCTCTCTCTCTCTCTCTCTCTCTCTCTCTCTCTCTCTCTCTCACATATTGTGTTGTGTTTGATATACTTTTTAGTTTAACCCGTGCATCACACGGGTGTGAGTCTAGTATTACTAATACTTTGAATTTGTTTGTAAAATTTCAACTTCGCCTCTTCTTCGGTCGGTTACAGTCACTAACGGGTTCTATTTATCAAAACCGAAACCGATCATTCAACCTAACAATATTGGTTTTGTCAGTTATGCCAAGTCTTACGACCCAACACCATAAAATATATTTCAAATGTGGTTTATAAGAGTATTTTTTTAAACTAAACTAGTATTTTACCCGTGCATACGCACGGATGATATTGTAAGGTCGGTGTATTGCCATGAAGTCATAATAGTAATTTGGAAGATAATCATAAGTTGTGAACAATGTCCAAAATGTATGATTTGAAATTCAAAGTGGAAAGATATAGGTATTATGTCATATAAGATACAAAAGAAAATTATATTGAGTCGAAGAAAATAAAGGAGATTGACAATCAGAATTACATTTATCCATAATAATGTATTTAGACATTATAGGTAAAATATGCACCCCTGTTGACACTCCCGTTTGCATACTCGTTGACCCTCCTGTTGGTACTCCCGTTGGCGCTCTCGTTACCTCTCTCGTTGCCACTCCCGTTGCAGCTCCCATTGCCGGTCTCTCGTTATCGCTCCGGTAGCCACATGTTAACTCGTATTATTCTATTTGATTTAATATTAATTAAATCATATTCGTTTAATTATAAGTAAGTTATTTTGTAAAGTTTGGTAGTGGCTAAAGTTGTATTTTTATAATTCTTAGTGGTTAAATTGATTGATTTTAATAGTTTTAATAGAGAGATTATAGTAAATAATAAATTTTAGATGGAGTAAAAATGAAGAAAAAAGAAAATAAGATTTTTTAAAATATGCATCCACGTTGGAGCTCTCCTTGCCTCTCTTGTTCCCATGCATGTTCCCGTTGTCGATTCCATTGCCAGTCTCGAATTGCAGCTCTCGTTGTCTCGCATCGCACGGGTCTAGTATTACTAATACTTTGAATTTGTTTGTAAAATTTCAACTTCACCTCTTCTTCGGTCGGTTACAGTCACTAACGGGTTCTATTTATCAGGATCGAAACCGATCATTCGACCTAACAATATTGGTTTTGTCAGTTATGCCAAGTCTTACGACCCAACACCATAAAATATATTTCAAATGTGGTTTATAAGAGTATTTTTTAAACTAAATTGGAATAGATAAATAATCATCATAAGAATAAAGACAATGTCTTCTTGGTTACGATTAGGGGTGTCAAAATGGATGGATTTGGATTATAATTGATGGATTTGAGACAATCCATTTATTCATTTATATCCATTAAAATTGAGCTCATACTTCCTACAAC
Source organism: Astragalus membranaceus (assembly GCA_039519185.1). Lineage (NCBI taxonomy): Eukaryota > Viridiplantae > Streptophyta > Magnoliopsida > Fabales > Fabaceae > Astragalus > Astragalus membranaceus. The sequence goes on along the minus strand of CM076847.1, from coordinate 136,319,466 downwards.
TCCCTAGCTACTCACTGGACACCCCCAAACCCCGTGAAAAGACCAAAATGTTATTGATGAAACATGCTCGCGTCTTTTTTTCCTGGGATTACGCTGGTTCGGAAGTTTACTTTTGAATCGGTTAGGAAGTATAGTTTCAAACCAAGCAGACACCCCCATTTACAAGATTTTTAACAGGTACGTAAGTTTACTTCCGAACCAATTCGGAAGTATAGTTCCGAACCAACCCAAAATGCAGCGTGGGGGGCACTTCAGTGAGGGTATTTTTGGAATATTTGAGGTTAGGGAGTGTCTAGTGAGTAGGGGGAGGGTTGTAGGAAGTATGGGCCTAAAATTGTATCAAACAAATCAAATCCAATCCACCCATTTGCAAAAAAGTCCATCTAATCCATCCACTAATATTTTTAAAACATAAAAAATCTTTTAATAAAAAAAATATTTTTATGACTAAAAAAATTAAAATTTAGTCATAATTTTAAAAAAAGATTACTTCAGAAATTTAATTTTTGTATTTATATATATATATATATATATATAATAGAACAAGTCCCAAATAGTGAATTAACTTGGGTGGTAAGATTCGTCAAAACTATTATATAAAAACTCAGTCCTTCAAGAATGGTTTCAAAAGAATCCTTCACTATTATTACAGTCAAAAGATAACATTAATGAATGTCAGTTCTTAGCAGAAAAAACTAAGATATTGGCAGAATTATCATCGGCCTTAGATAAACGGGCCTTCTTCAAAAGACTACAAGCAACATTATCTGAATCAGATATCAATCAAGAGGAAAAATCCTGAGGGATCCTCTCATAGCTTTACGGCTATCAACGACGAGGACTTTATCTGAATCAAGACAAGACAACACTATGTGACGAGTCACGTCACCAGACAACATTATCTCTGCTTTTGACAAAGCAGATTCCTTTCAGAGCACTATCCTCGCTTTATTAAAGTAATTTGTTTTATTAGGCAATTATTGTATCACAGCTGTAAGTATTCAACGGCAGCTGTAAGTCACCCATGTAAATAGAGCACACTCCTTCACTTATAAAAGGAGGACTCTTCATTAGTTTAAAGTACGCTCATACACGCCTAGAAACATCACTCTTACTCATCTCTTTCTGATCAAGGAAACTCTGTATGACACTCTGATCAAAGAACCATTATCTCTGTAATTTATTTCAAGTATGATAAATAAAAGCATGACCGTTTCATATTATCTATTATTACATACTATAGATACTACTTTGACTATAGCCAATGTGCACGTTTGTGTTGGGGAAGGTTTCACCTTCTGTATTTAACTCTTTGTACTACTGGGGAACTCTGCAATCAGAGCTTGACCATAGTCGGAGTTAATCCTATAATCAAATAGATAACTATTTTATGGATCAAATTATGAGTCTACCTTTTTATTCTCTGTCTTTCTTTCAATTAGTTTTTCAAATAGCATTTCTATTAACAACAAAATTAGATTGGTTTTTAGATGATTTATGTATATTTTCTCATTTTGGATTATATAATAGTCTTTTTATTGAACTTATTTATTCTATTATTTTTCCACAAAATTATAACGAAATTATTATTAGTCTTATATACTCTATTACTGCTGTTATTAGACCTTTGTTTTATGTACCCAGACACATTATGGTATCAGAGCCTTGTATGAGGCTCCGGGTGAATTAAGTTATTATTTTTAACTTACTATTTCAATTATTTTCAATAATTTTACTATTACGCGTTGGTCAGTCATAACAATTAGCGTTGGTAAGCCTTCTAAAAACCCGGGAGGGATGTGTGGTGTTCCCGTTAACCTTCAGGAGTTCGGTGGTCCTAATAGTAGTAAAGTGAAAAGAGAATAATTAGATCTAAGTAAGGAAAGAAATAATGACTTCATTCCTCAGAACCTTAAGCGAGATAGGATCCCATAAAGGTAAGAGTAAAATATTACAAGGGTCTTCGTCTACAAACATTAACCCAGCTGAATTAGAAGCTAGAAATGATCAAGATAATTACCAAAATAGAGAATTAGAAATAGCGGAAATTGAGAACCAATGAGAGCTGGAAGATGCCAGATATTAAGTATAAGGAAATCTATAAAGCAAGTACGTTTGATAGGTTTAAAACTCAAGCAATCAGCCATACAATAGAATCATCCCGATCTGTAGTACAGCACCACGAGACAATTAATCTATTAAACGAAGAAATGATAGAAGACCATACCAGACAAGGTTTTAATTACATCTACTTAGGATTAATTCAAGTATCAGTAAAACTTTTACATAAACTAGGTTTAAACACTCCATTACAGCTGATCTTAAGGGATAGCAGGATTAAAAGATTCCCAGAATCAATAATAGCCATCTTAGAATCAAATTTAAGTGACGGCCCTGTTCACTTTAACTGTTACCCGAACTATTCAATGAATCTAGGTAGTAGTTCAACTAAGAACTCATTAGTAATAAATATTTAGTGTTTAGATGACCTCTTTGATGAGAGCATAGCCAATATAGATATCTGTTACAGAATAAAGTATAAGATATCTACCATTAATTATAACTTTAAAGCTCTTAGGAGCTCACCCAAAAAATGAAACTGTTATAATTGAGGCTAACCTCAAAAAGTCAAACATTACAACTCCAAAGAAATTGACCACTCAAGATATAATAGCCAAATTACCAGAGGAATGGGTATTAAAGGAAATAGTAGACATGCCTAAACTAGAATCCATAAAACCTTGGCAATTCATCTTGGAAGATAATGGGTCTATTAGAATAAAAATGATTAGGAGTCACTCTATGAGAATAGATGAGCCCAGCAGGACGCAACCTCCACTATTAACGTCAACTTAGCAGGTGTCAATTTTGACCCTACTATTCCCACAACATTATATGAGAACTCCCAGGGTTCGGAGTCACCTACGATGTCGCCTACAGCGTCGCAGGTACTAAATACCATAACTCTTGAAGAAGAGTTTGAGGTGGACAAAATCTGGATTAGAACAGACTTTGAAGCAGAATACAACAAGGAGAAGAGAACCTGGTACTTTAGTACTTTTACTAAAGAACAAGTTACGGATTTCCTTCAAGTATTCTACGCGTATATTAGAAAAATTAGGGTTAACATCTACTTCTTTGAATGGTCCGAAGAATACTGCCTGGAACAAGAAGTAATAAATCCTTTTATTAAAGAAAATTACCTCAAGGTAAACACAAGGATTAATAAAAAATGGGTAACTATAAACAATAATGTTATAGAGATAGTACACCCTCTATTAGAAACTATAAGGTTAGAGAAGGGTGAGCTATCCTTTGAAGCCTTGCCATTTAAAGTTCCCAGAAGTCAAAAACCTGAAAATAGAGAAATTGGAAGAGTGCAGTCTCAATTAAACTATTCAAACCAGCTATTATATACAATAGCAGAACAACTGGATAGAATAGAATTAAAAACCCAATCAGAACCCAATAAATTAGATCCCGGTCCCTCAAGAGAGATAACTTCTCATAAAGACTTTATATTAGATCCAAAAAGGTCAATATACAAGCTAATTAATGTTCCTGAAAAGGAATTAAAGGAAGCCAGTTTGGGTTATAAAACCAGTGATCTGGTAGATCAGTTAAAGAAGTTAACCATTAAAGATAAGCTCCCCCAAATTAATGTTTTATCTCAGGAACTAGAAATTAACAAATTAGGCAGAAACCAAATGGGATACATGGAAAAACCAGGAACTATTATCCTAGGCCTAGTTATCCAGATCTTCAATTTGAAGAAAGAACAAGTATGACCTCTAGTTCATACAGTGGAAACGCCATTAATGAATGGAACATAGATGGTCATAGCGAGCAAAATGCATTAAACACCATCCAATAAATGACCATGGCGGCTACCGCCTTCAAAACTGGTGGAGGAAACTCCGACAAAAAGTCGCATTACTATTAGTAACAGGCTTTACTGGGCAGTTAAAGGGTTGGTGGGACAACATCTTGACTGATGAAGAGAAGGCCATGATATTAAGTGCTCAAAAGAGAGATCCCGCTACGGGACTAGAAGCAGGAGAAGACGTAGTAAATACCCTTTTCTACGCACAAAGACCTTCGTAGGAGACCCATTACAGTTACAGGAAAGAGCAGCAGATCAATTAGCTCACCTGTATTGCCCAACCATGTCAGATTATAGGTGGTACAAAGACATGTTTTTATCAAAATTATACATGCGACCTGATGGGAACGCAGATTACTGAAAAGAAAGATTCCTAGCTGGGTTACCCAAGCTATTTAGTGAAAAGGTTAAATTACACATTAAGAGTAAGTTTAATGGCCAGATACCCTATGGTACGTTGACCTTAGGTCAGTTATCAAATTATGTTGTAGAAACCGGCATAGGCATCTGCACAGACTTTAAATTACAAAATAAAATTAGGAACGACGAATCACGAAGTAAGAAGGAACTAGGTTCGTTATGTGAACAGTTCGGTGTAGAGCCATTAAAGGCTCCCAGTAAAACCAAGAAAGAAAATCAATTAAAACATTACTCAAAGAAATCTTACTCGAAGGGAAGAAAATACCCTAAGGACTACCAAAGAGGCCCCAGACACTGAAGCCATGGTAAAACCCATGAAACTAAAGAGTTACCTAGAAAGTTTACCGGACAGGCTAAAATTAAAAGAGAATATGGTAGTAACCAAGACATCAAATGCTACAAGTGTGGCAGGTTTGGACACTATGCCAAGACATGTAGAGTTAGTCAAAAAATTAGTAAAATTGCTCAGCAAGACATTAGTGAAGAACTAAAGAAAAACCTTATTAATGTTCTTAAAGATATTATGTTAATAGATGAATCAGGATCCTCTGATTACTCAGAAGAATCCTCGTATGAGGAAGATGATTATGTTAATCAAGTATTAAGTGACTTTGAATCAGAAGAAGAACCCGATCACAAACATTGCTTGGGACCAGAATTGTGCACATGTGAAAACTGTGCAAGAATAATAAATGTCATCACTTCAGATCAAGTCAATACTCTAATAAGCATTTTAGGAAAAATGTCAGAGTCGGATTAGAAGAATGACTTTATGAAGCAAATTAAGGGAATTATGGAAAAGGACGAAATTGAAAAAGATTTAGTCCACAAGATAGAATTTAAAGAAATTATGGATAGATTTAAACCAACAGTCTCAAAAACTGTTACAATTAGAGACTTACAGAATGAAATAACCCTCATTAAGCAAGAAATCCAAACATTAAAACACAGAGACTTAGAATTAGATGTCAAATATTTGGAATTAAAAGGAAAAAGTATTCTAGCGACCCAGCAAGGAGAACAAATAGAGTCTAGTAATAAATCTTACATATCAGTCCTCAATAAGATGATAGTGCATAAATGGCACTGCCCCATTACCATTGTCATTAAGGAACAGAGATTTGAGTTTATTGCTTTAATAGACTCAGGAGCAGATTCGAACTGCATCCAAGAGGGATTAGTCCCTACCAAATACTATGAGAAAACCTTAGAAGGTCTAACCGGAGCAGGTGGCCAGTGGCCACAGGTTATGTTTGTCATACAAGCTTACAGATGCTAAGATCTGCAAACAAGGGGTATGCTATCGTACTCCCTTCTTATTAGTCAAAAACCTGCATGATCAAGCTATTCTAGGAACTCTCTTCATAGCTTTATTATAGCATTTCAAAGTCTCTCATACGTAGAGCTGTCAATGGGCCGGGTTCGGGCCGGCCCATCCCAGCCCATCGGGCCAAACAGCGTATACGGACCGGGCTGGGTCGGCCTGATATTTTGATGGGCTGCAAAATCTACGGCCCGAGCCCGCTCACCACCAGCCCATGGGCCAACGGGCCAGCCCAATGGGCCAACCCAATGGGCCACAAATTATTGACTTTTTAAAATTTTGACAAAAATAGTTTTAATGTCTCGTTAAAATATGGAGCTGATACAATTTATGACTTCCACGGTGTAGTTTACAATTTCGCAGTACTTTAGTGTTTGCTAACTTTAATTAACCTTTTTCATTTATTTCATTGGACATGACGGGTACAATACAAACAGAGAAATATTAGAGATTTACACAAAATTGCTTCATTTTCTTAAAAAAATTGCTCTATTTTCTTTACTTTTTTATTAGAGATTTACACAAACGGATGAATATTAGAGATTTACACAAAATTTATTTATTTTTTTATTTTTTTTTACTTAAAAAAATTGCTCCATTTTTTATTGGACCATATTTTAAAATTTTAAAACTAAAACAAAAAAGTAACGGGCCGGCCCAAAGCCCATCGGCCCGACCCGGCCCGGCCCGATACTATCATCCGGCCCATCGGGCCGGGCCAAAAAAGATACCGTTGATTTTGGGCTACTAATTTTAGAGCCCAGGCCCAATCAAAAAATCGGGCCATTGGGCCGGCCCAATGGGCCGGGCCCAAATTGACAGCTCTACTCATACGTCTATAATTACAGAAGTTTTGGGGAAAAAAATCACTTTTGATTTTATAGACCCACCAAAGGACAGAGAATTAAATACGCTTAAAGAAGTTTCCACTTTCAACGTTAATCAAATTACCCAGAAAAGGAAACAAATTTGTATGTTTTTAGTCGCTATAAAATTGGGTCATTCTAAGTTTAGTCCCTATATTAACGAAATAGGTGTTTTGGTCCCCATCTTATTTTTCTGTTTCCAATATTAGTCCCTAGCGTTAAATAGACTAACAGAAGTCCCAATCAGCAATGCCACATCAGCATTGTAGATTACATGGCATCCACATATATATGACACGTCATATTATTATTTACAAAATTAAAAAATAAATTAATAAAACTTAAATTAAAATAAAAAACCACGGGCGCACAAACCAGCAACCCAGAAATCCACTTCTCTTCAATCTTCAAATGTATCACAAATCCTCTACGATCCAGTTCCTCTTCTTTGGAAATCCCAAACCCATATAAAACTATCTTCTCATCAAATCCCCAAATCTTCAAAACCTTAACTTCAAAATATCAAGTTTCTGTAAAAGGGGGAGCAAGAGATCAAAGATGAAAAACCCAGATTGAAGAAATGGGGGAGCGAAGATTTGGAGCGAATCAAGTTTCTACAATCGTTCTCTGTTTTTCGATTTCTGCAATATTTGATTTCTGGGTTGTTTGGTTCATGGGGTTTCTGGGTTTATGCGTTTCCTACGTTTCTGTTATTCGATTTCGTTTCTTTGATTTGCGGTTTCTGGTTGCTGTTCCTCTCTCGTTCCTCGTTCATCGCGTGAATTTCTGGGTTTTCTGGGCTCTGTTGTTTAGAAACGAAATCAGGAATTGATTTAGAAACGAAATCAGAAACGGAATCGAAACGAAATCAGAATAAGAAACGAATTTGAAATCGAAAAAAAAAAGGAAATCATAAACGAAAGACAAGAACGAAACCAAAAACGAAATTAAAGATGCAGCCGAAATCGAAAAACAGAGAACGATTTCATGTAGGTGTATGAAGTTTTGGGGTTGACGATGTAGGGAAGACGATGATGAGGGAAGAGGATGATGAATTTATTTTCTCCATCTGCGTGCGTTAGAGCTGAGGGAAGAAGATGATGAATATATTTTCTTTTTCTAAATTTATTAAAACAGAAAAAACTTGGTAAAAAAAAACCACCTGGATAAAAAATGGAAGACGCCCCATTTAAATGAGCCACATAGATTAAAAATGCCACCCGTAAAAGACAACTCGAGCCACATAGATTAAAAATTCCACCTGTAAAAGACAACTCAGAAAAACGTTAGTCCAGTCAGCAACAATTAACGTCAAGGACCATTTTTGGAAACGGAAAAATAAGTTGGGGACAAAAATGCCTATTTCCATAATGTAAGGACTAAACTTAGAAGGACCTAATTTTGTAGGGACCAAATATATATATATATATATATATATATATATATATATATATATAGTGGCGTGCCAGGCGCCGGCTACCGACGTGGCGGGGGTGGCGGCGCTCCGGCGACGGAGGTTTGTCAGGCCCCGCGGCGGCGCTCCGGCGACCCACGAGGATTAGTGGTGGTTATATTTTATATATAATTTTTTTTTGTTTCTGAATTTTTTTAAAAAAATTTATTTTTTGGATTTTTTAGAAAAAAACTAAAATGGATTTTTAAAAAGATTTTTTTTGAAAAAAAAAATATTTTTTTATAATTGTCCAATAGATTTTTATTTTGTAGTTATTGCAATCCAATGGATTTAAAAAATATAATGGATGGATCACAGTCATCCACAAAATCAAGCGGGTGGATTCAATCCAATCCATTAATATTTGGGATTGACTTTTCCCACATCCCCTCCTACTCACCACACACCCCTTGACCCTATGAAATTACTAAATTAACCTTATCTTTCTAAAATATTCCTCCCATATCCTTCATCCCTCTTCTTCTCCTCCATCTCCTACACACTCCCCTCAAACACCCCAAACCTCCCATCTCTACACTCCAAAACATATCCACCATTCCTACATCATTACCCTTCTAATCATCTTCTCAACATTGGCAAACATCATAAGGTATTATCCCTTCCAAACATTTTTCGTTTTCTTCTCATTTAGTTGCTGCATTTGGGTTTTTTTCTTCTGAAATCGCGCTCGGTTCGGTTACCCTCAACCGAACGGATTCGATTAGGCCTAACCGAACGTGTTCGGTTTAGGGCAGCCGAACATTCGTTTGCCAGAAACTCCAGTAACTTCTGTTTGAAATTTTTTTTATTACGGGATCATATAAATGGAAGGAAATGATGCGTTGATGGTACTAGACTTTACGAGTTCTTTCACAACGGATAAGGTACGGAACATTCATTCTTTTTTGTAAGGTAATTTGGCTAAGTATTCAAATGACATTTAACTTTTCATTTTCAGTTGTTTGCAAACTGTGAAGAGTTGTTGACATGGGTACGTAGCGTCGGCAGGTCTCTTGGGATGGTGATTGTGTTATCTAGATTCGATACCGAAAAGCGATCAGGTAAAGAATTTTGCACGTTGATTTGTGAAAAAAGTGGAAATTATAGGACTAGTGTAGTTTCTATGAAGAAATTAGGGGTGTAGTTTCTTCCAACGTTATAGATCATATTGCAAATGAGTTGCAGCGGACTAGAGCCGTTGGTATTGATGCATCATTATGTGGTTGTTTGATTAGAACCACACACTGACTACCATGTGCATGTGAACTCAATAGGTATGTATTCCAATTGTTCTCATACCTTTTATTCAATTTGTAAATTGAATTGTCACTAAAAAAATAGACTTATTTTGGAGATGTATGATGGACTGCTCTCCAATACCGTTGCGTCTGATTCATAAACATTGGCTAAGATTAAATTTCAAAGTACCTTGTGAAGATGATTTGCCAAATGATGAGTTGAATCTAATTATGGAATTTGAAGCTATACAACGAATATTTGATGCCTCTGATCATGCGGGTAAAATTATGCTAAAGGCAAAAGCACGTGAGTTGGCCTTCCTAGACACTACTTCCATGTGTCCACCTTTGGAAAATATCATCACAAAGGGAGCACCTAAAAAACCCAAGAAAATGAGTCATGCATTCTCTACAAAGCGAGCAAAGTCATATTGGGAACACGTGGATGACAAATTTTACTCCCAAGAAGATACCTCATCTTTTGCTCAGTCTTGTAAACGTCCTACTCCTACCCAAAGTAAGAGTTCCACTGGCACTCCACCTATACCAAAGTCAAACTGTCCGGCACCTACTCCATCACTAAGCAAAAAGTGAACTCAAGCTGACAGTTCAACTACTACACCCACTCCACCTCTACCTAAGAAGTAAACACCCACACCATCTGTTACTAAATCCCCGACTCCTACACCATCTGTTACTCTTACACCAAATCTGAATCTTACACCAGCTCCTATTGTTACTCATACGAAAGTTTATTATAAATTCATAAAGGGCTTGCCATCGATCATTCATCCGTACGTTGAGAATATTGTTAATGTTCATGGTGATGGGAACTGTGGATTCCGGTGTATTGCAGCATTACTTGGACGGGGTGAGGATGCTTGGCTTTTTGTGAGAAATGATCTTTTGGAGGAGATCAGGCAATACATTGATTTCTACCTTTGTGTATATGGTGGTATGGGAAAAGTCACATTTATGATGAAGTTGTTGATGCAGACAAACAAGGGTGAAGAGAATTGGATGACTGTACCAGATATAGGGTATCTAATCGTTAACAAATACCAGGTCGTACTAACTTGTTGGTCTGTTAACGGATCTTTCACCATTTTCCCATTTCATATTGCCCCATTCAGAAGTGTCCGTCAATTCAACATATGCTTCACGGATAAACACTTTGTTCAGGTATATCGATTTTTATTTAGAATTCAATTTTATATTGTCAAACATTAGTTAATATTATGTTGTTTTTGTCTTTGTAAGGTTTTTTTGAAGAATGAAATTCCAATGCCCCTGCCCGATGCTCTTTGGAATGTTAACAGGAGACCCGTAGCAAAGGGTTGGGACACGCTGTTTACGGGTCGTATGCAAAAGTGGAAGACTTTGTTCTTTAAGACCCAACCACCGGCTTATGTAGATTTAAGTAAAGATAGTGATGTTTTTTTCCCGATAAGCAAGATAGTGATTAGTTGATTAATTGTTGTTTTCCAATTTGTATTAAGACAACGAATCTCCCACGTATGATTGTTATGACTTCTATATGTTATGTATTTTTTTAAATCAATACCAATTTGAGTTAGTAATATTAGTCAGCAATTGTAATTTGAAACTTAAACAAAAACATTTCTGGTTTTCAGTCTATTTGTATCAGGTGTGTTCGGGTGATGCCAACCAAACAGGTTCGGATCCCCTCCCCCGGACGAACAAAGTTGAACAACACACCCATTGTTATGTTAATTGGCCTGGGCACCGTGAATTCATTTCTCAGTTGATGACACTGCTTGGTATTCAAGTATCTTTTTAGTAGTGCTTTGTAATTGTAATTGTAATATATTGAATAAAGTAAGTGGATGTGTAGTATCAGTGTTTAATTTGAGGGACTTGAATATGTGCAAGACATGCACGCACTTATCTCTTTTAGAAAATGTCTCATTTTATGACATCAGCAAAAAAAAGGAAAAATTTCTCTTTGGACTAAATGTCTAAATTTTTAAAATAGGGGACTAAATGTTTTGAGTTTTAAAATATGGTGACCAAATATCTGAAAATATGAAAACCAAAACTATAATTTAGCCAAAAATTTATTTAAAAAAATATGAAGTGACAGGATATTTGACATTGTAGTCATAAAAAATAAGAACCAAAAGTTTCATTCTGGTTGTCAAAAAAAAAAGTTTAATTCTGTTAATAACAATCTAAATCATGGATTCTAATACCATTCCATTCCATTCCTTCTCATCAATCACTTTTATCATAAAATGTAAATCCTCGTTCAGACGAGCCAAATCGATGTCATGCATATAACCAATAAGAACACCAAATTAAACCACAGCACTAACCAAATAAATGCAATTTACTCAATGTAATGTTAACCCATATCAGGCTATAATCAAAAATTGGCATATGATGATTTGAAGGAAAGAAACATGATGATATCATAATATCATAATATCAATCCAGGTTTTAAATTTGCGGTTGTGGCTACACCACATCCTTGAAATTGTGAAAGGTTTCAGATAAATGAAACTGTTATGGCTGCAACTGCTGAAAACTGTGGTCATAATGTCGTTGTTTATGATTCTTCACATCGTTGTTTAAAAAAAACTGATAGTTTTATAAGACTATTTTAAAATCTCTTTCTTCAAAAGTATTTGTGGTGAAATTTATCTAAAAAGACTCTTAAACACCTTGATATTGTGACTGCAATTAGCCGATTACAGTTATCGACCAAAATTTAAAATCTTTGCTGGATGAATGAATGAATAGATAGTAAATAGTCAAACTAATCTCTAAAATACCAGCAAGTGTGGCACATGAAAATTATACTAAATGACATAGGATGACAGAATGTCATCCTAAATTTGTATTTTAAGTGTCAAATTAATCCCCAAAAGACCAAATAACCACGTGCTTTGTGTCCACAAAAGTTGGCTTACCCAAAACTAACAACTTGTTACCTTACTTCTTACAAGACGTACTTTTGGAATTCGTCGCACCATTGTGAATGTATCTTAGAATTCGTGTTTGGTCCTAACTTAACCACAAAAGCTAGTTCTTAGAATTAGGTTTGCCACCCACTTATATATGATATTCAGGCTATGAGAGCGTATATAATGAGAGGAGTTTTAAAATGACGTGAGAGGAAACAATCATGGCCATAGATGAAAATCATGAATGGTCAAGATTAAAACAAAATGTCATGTGACTTTTTTAAGTGGTCATATGACCACTAAATAAATTGCAATCATAACCACCCATGTACTTTAATATGGCTATAATTTACTCCTCTCACCCCCTCATTATAAAAACTCTCTCACTTGATACATATCCTTTCACTACAAGAATTATTGGTTTTTCCGGCCAGGAGTTTCCGGCGGATACAGATCCGCCGCAAAGTTACCGGCGGAAACTACGAATTTCCGGCGGAATTAGTCCGCCTCAAAGTTACCGGCGGAAAAATTGACATTTGCGGCGGATTAAAATTCGTCTTGGATTTTGCGGCGGATTTAACGGTTCTTGCGGCGGATTTTGCTTCACAGTTTTTTTTTTTACGAGCTTTTAATTAATCGCCGCAAATGCACCTCCGTCCGCCGCAAATCCCTTATGTCCGCCGCAAATCCCCTAAATCCGCCGGTAACTTCCTTTTCCGGCGGATCTTGCCTTTTGACCGTTTGACTTCGTTTCACCTATATAAACCCCTTCTCCCATTCTTCTTTTTTCACACCTCTACCAATACTCTCATTCTCTTGATACGGCACTCGATCTCTTAATACGGCACTCTCTTGAGCATTGTCGGCAGCGGGGTTCCAATAGAGTGGCGTACGTCTCCATTTTTTTGTAAAAAAATTTTCACATTGTCATGAAGACCCCTTCATCTTTTTCGTTAAAAGTAACCCCTTTATCAGCATAAAGTTCATCCTCATTATTTTCACCACAAGAGACATATACGCTCATCAAACGCTCGGTATCATCCTCCAACTTAACAACCCGTCCTTACAGTTCCTCAAACTTTCTATTTAGAGATTCAATCATCTTTTCAAAAGATGGTTTCTTGTGAAACTTTCTATTTTGAAAATATGGTTGAATCTCTAAATAGAAAGTTTGAGGAACTGCAAGGACGGGCTGTTAAGTTGAAGGATGATACCGAGCGTTTGATTAACGTATATGTCACTTGTGGTGAAATAATGAGGAGGAGCTTTTTGCTGATAAATGGGTTACTTTTAACGAAAAAGATGAAGGGGTGTTCACGACAATGTGGAAATTTCTTTACAAAGAAATGGAGACATACGCCACTGTAATGGAGCTGCTGCCGACAATGCTCAAGAGAGTGTCATATCAAGATAATGGCGTAGGTCTCCGTTTAGGGGTAGCAGACATTAAATATATATTTTACTGTTTTTCCCAATTTTTATCGCTTTTAATTATTTTATTTTTTTGTTTAAAATATTTTATTAATTGTATGTATATTTTTTTGGTGATAATATTTTACTGCTTTTCCCAATTTTTATTTTTTTAAATTAAAAATTAATTAGTTATTGGATTTTATTTTTTTATCAATAATTAAAAAAATTAATAAAATAATATATATTTTTAATTAAAACGATTTTTTTAAAAAAATAAAATTTATTTTTTAAAAATAATAATAATTTTTTAAAAAAAATATTAGTTTTTTAAAAAAAATAATAATTTTTTTTTAAAAATAATAATAATTTTTTAAAAAAAAAGAATAATTTTTTTTTTAAAAAAAAATTGGTACTTTGCGGCGGATTTGTGTTTTTTGCGGCGGATATTGAGAATTTGCGGCGGATTATAGCTTTTGCGGCGGATTATTTGGTATTTTTAAAAAAAAAGGCGCGATATTTTAATTTGAATATCCGCCGCAAAGTACCACGAATCCGCCGCAAACCTCCGTAAATAAAAAACCCGCGGATTTTAAATTTCAAAATCCGCCGCAACCGTCCAGAATCCGCCGCAAAGCACCGAAAAAAAAAACCCCGCGGATATTGAATTTCAAAATCCGCCGCAACCGTCCAAATCCGCCGCAAATCCCTTTTGACCGTTGGGCTGCGTTTTTCTATATATATCCATTCCCCACTTCTCATTCTTCACACTTCTAACAATCCTCCCATTCTCTTCTTAAAATTTCTCTTTTACTCTCTCCCAAATTCTCTCCTTCTCTACTAAATCTGTTTTTGAAGTGTAGCGCTTCCTCCCTACGAATTGTCTTCTGCTCTTATTGGGAAATTTCTTCAAGGTATGTTTTTCATATTAGTTAATAGTTTTAGTTTTTAATTTTTTTTTTTAATATTCGTTTTTAAATTATTTTATAATAATATGAATTTGTTACTAATTGTGTTGTTTTTTTTGTTTAGGTATTGCTTGGGTTCCTCCTTTTTCCTCTCTGCTTTTTCCTCTCTGCTTGAGTTCAGGATAAGCTTCAAGCCAGAGCCTTCTCTTCACTACGGTTAGTTGTTAAAGTAATTAATAAAATATTACTTACTTCACTATTTTTAGTAAAATTTTGTTTAGTATTTTGTTTGCAATAATAATACAAATTAATTTATATTGAAAAAACTTATTTATTAAGTTCACTTATAAATTTTATTAACATATATTGTCTTATAAAAATTGAAATTTAAAATTAAATTTGGAATTATTATTTATAATGTTTAAATTATTTGTATATAACATGATTAAAAAATTCATTCTGTTGCTTGTAATTAATTGGTAGTTTATTGAAATATCAAAATAAAATGAGTAATAAATATATATATATCAAAATATGAAATAATTGATAGTTTATTTTATTTATATTGTAGTGTAGTATACGTATAGTTCTTGAAAATGGATCGTAGTTGGATGTATGATCGATTGTATCCTGGAAGAACTGGTGTAAAACGACGTTTTGTAGAAGGAGTAGAAGAGTTTATTTTTTGTGCTAAGTACATTGATCATGAAGAATTTGGGCGACAAGGCGGTATTAGATGTCCGTGCTTGAAATGTTCATTTCGAGCTATAAAAAATGAACATGAAGTTAGACTTCATTTGTACAATAATGGGTTTAGGCCAAATTATTGGACATGGAGTCGTCACGGGGAAGGAGCACCAGGGGTAGCTGCAGTTCCTGCGGTTAATGTTCCGGTTGAAGTAGTAGATCACACATCAAGTAGTTATCCAGTGACTACGACATCTGAAGGATGGGGAATACAACCGTTAGATGTTTATCAGGGAATGATATCTGACGCTGTTGGAGTAAATTTGGATTTTGAAGAACCAAATGCTGACGAAGTTCCAAATGAGGAAGCTCAAAGGTTTTACATGTATTTGAGTGAGACAAATAAACCCATATTTGAAGGATCTACAGACTCAAAATTATCAATGTGTGTTCGGTTGTTGGGTCTTAAGTCTCAATTTAATGTTGCTGAGTTGTGCATGGAATATATGACCAAAATGATGTTGGATGCAACCCCCATTAGAGGGAGTTTACCGCAAAGTTATTATGAAGCTAAAAGAGTGGTATCGAAGCTTGGCTTAAAATCTAAAAGGATTGATTGTTGTGTGTCTGGTTGCATGCTCTATTATAACAATGAGTTTGGCATAAATTATGGAGAGTTGTCGGAATGCAAGTTGTGTGGACAACCACGCTATCGTGTCAGTAGATCAGGGATGAGCAGAGGCAAACCGGTTCCACGAAAATCAATGTTCTATCTGCCTCTTATTCCAAGGCTACAGAGGATGTTTACTTCAATGGAGACCGCAGGTAAAATGACATGGCACCATCAAAATAGAAATAATTCTGGTGAATTACGTCACCCATCTGATGGTGAAGCTTGGAAGCATTTTGATCGTGTTCATCCAGATTTTGCCAGTGATCCGCGCAATGTTCGGCTTGGTTTGTGCTCTGATGGTTTCACACCATATATTCAAGCCTCGGCAACACCGTATTCATGTTGGCCAGTTATTGTTACCCCATACAACATTCCTCCAGAAATGTGTATGTCCAAACCATACATGTTTTTAAATTCTATTATTCCAGGGCCAAGTAATCCAACAGCTGGTATTGACATCTATTTGCAACCTTTGATTGATGACCTAAAAAGGTTGTGGAATGGTGTTTTAACTTATGATGTGGCACGCAAACAAAATTTTGTGATGAGGGCGGCTTTGATGTGGACCATAAATGACTTCCCTGCCTATGGAATGTTGTCTGGATGGGGGACACATGGTAAGATGGCGTGTCCGATTTGCATGGTTGACACAAAGGCTTTTAGTCTTAAATACGGAGGAAAAGTTTCATGGTTTGACTCGCACCGTAGGTTCTTACCTATGGATCACCCATTTAGAAAGCAGAAATATGCGTTCATCAAGGGAAATGTTGAAACAGCTGGACCTCCTCGTCAGTTGACACCAGAGGAAGTTTGGAATAATGTTAGGGATATCCCTCCTGTGGAAGTCGTAGCCGGTGTTGTTTCTCGTCCAGATGGCTATGGACAATGGCACAATTGGACAAAAAAAAGTATTTTTTGGGAACTTCCCTATTGGAAAGATAATCTATTGAGACACAATCTCGATGTCATGCATATAGAGAAGAATTTTTTTGACAACATATTTAACACTGTCATGAACGTGAAAGGCAAAACGAAAGACAATGAGAAAGCTAGGAAGGATATAGATCATTTTTGTAGACGAAAGGATTTGTTGTTGGTTGAGCAAGGTACTAGGATTTTGAAACCCAAAGCCAATTATACTTTATCTACCGAACAAGCGAAAGCAGTTTATCAGTGGATAAAAGAGTTGAAAATGCCAGACGGTTATTCTTCCAATTTATCTAGATGTGCGGATGTGGATAATGGGAGGTTGCATGGGATGAAGAGTCATGATTGTCACGTATTCATGGAGTGCTTACTTCCTATCGCTTTTAGTTCGTTGCCAACACACGTTTTGAATCCG